>JAQFYG010002786.1:0-13830 GCA_034694325.1 Entomobrya corticalis
GTCTTGCCATAAGCAATCTGTGCACCAAATTTGAGGAGAATCAGCCGACGTATAATGAAGTTAGAGCGCGGACAGACGGACAGACAAACACGACAAAAGCATAACTACGCTTCACTACGTTTCAGCTACGTAATAAATATTCAATTCAATAGTTCAATCAATATAGGTAAGTACATTATTTTTAATTAAATAGTATTGCAGTGCTGGTTACATCAAACGCATTCGTATACAGCTGTGTTCAGTCTACACTTGTCTTAGTTTGTTCTTATAGGTTAGACCTAGATCTAACGATGTCTCTCTCTTGAGATGGTAAAACTCATTGATTACATCCCAATTCCAATGAATTTTTTTTTCATAAACGTAAATTATCATGAAACTAAAAGAGCCTCATCTGCATTTTCTTACCTGGTATGAAGAGCAATTCTATATAGTTATAAATTTTTAGTGCTGGGGACAAGTCAAGTGTCGGATATCGCAGTAAAAAGATCTAAAAATTTACCACAGAATCTGTTTTGATCGTGCATGACTGCAATTGTAAGGGCTGATATTAGAATACGTGAGGTACTTCATGTCATTTGCAATATTGCAACGTAACATTGAAAATTGAAATTTCCAAGTGGTGCATCATATGGTCCCTTCCCTGTCGGATGAATTCGTGCATTTCCAGCATCAGCTTTAGTCATATACATTTGGCGTTTGTGTGTCACGTATAGCATAGCTAGTCCAAGTTACTGCTTGACACTTTCAATTTCAGCTTACCTCATGAATTTTTGAATAACTTAAAAACACAATTTAACTCGGCAAACCCACCTTTATTCGAGCGATTGGCGAATTGAGCAACTTGATAACAATATAATAAATCCTGACACCTAGATTATTAGATAATTAATATTATGCTTTGTATGCACCACCAAAACCAACTTGACTTGCAAACTTGTATAAAGATTTGGCTTTAGGGTTATTTACTTTTCATTTACAATGGAAACTCAAGACAGATTGAAAAGCAAGTATTATGAGATAATATTTTACTGTTCTAGTTTTAGCCACATTTGCATTCTTTGGAACA
The DNA here is from genome assembly GCA_034694325.1 of Entomobrya corticalis. Classification (NCBI taxonomy): domain Eukaryota; kingdom Metazoa; phylum Arthropoda; class Collembola; order Entomobryomorpha; family Entomobryidae; genus Entomobrya; species Entomobrya corticalis. The sequence continues at coordinate 1,067 of JAQFYG010002786.1, forward strand.
TTATGTTTAATAAAGAGATTGTTTTAGGAGGAGAAAAGGAATCCCACATACTGTTAAGTACTTCTGAACAAGAATTTATAAATTCATAAATTTACTTCAGTTCAGGTACATCCAGTGATATTTTACAAGAAGCTCAATTTTACAAGGTGGTTGAACGGGTAAACTACACTAACCACATCATCATTTTTATTCTGTAGTTCTCACCTGTGTCTCCTATCAACTACCCTAAATTTCTTTAGGAAAATTTGCTCTTTTACTTTACTTCACATTACACATCTTTCACTGATGAAGGGAGAACGTCTACCAGTCTTAATGAATATGCATTTTATGTAAAATGAAAATGACTGTTATGAGCCTGTTGAGGCATGTTTTTGATGTGAGGAAAATTAGAACGAGAGTTCAAGGGCTACTATTTACTTTCTCTTAAACTTTTATGTTTTTATATGCAAGGTTTCGAGATAGACAGGGGGATTATTATAATAACTGTTATTGCAGACGGTCAGAAAAAATAATGTATGAGCATGGCCTTTATATCATCACTATCTAGAAAAACTACAATCTATTTGAATCAATTATTTTGGATTTCGCTCCACAGTTAAGAGATAACCTCAAGAATTGATATGGGTAGGTGATATAGCTAACTAAGTTATTATATGCACCCATATTATATGCATGAAGCGCACCCACGTCTCATACTTGAGCATTCATACAAAATTACAGCATCTCTCCTGCAATATTATGTTCAGATACCACAAAATGCACTTAAATTTCTGAAGTATTTAAGTCAACATGCTCAACGATGATCCAGTTTCTTATAATATGATTTTACTCAAAAACATGAAAATTCCATTTTATCCCTTTACGGGTGGTGGTGGTATAACATTGATGGTCTACTGGATACACATTCTAGTCAAATTTTTGGATTAATGAGTCGGTGAATATGGGTAGGTTAGTGCTCGGAGCTACTTCCCGTGTAAAATAGGCTTACTTTCTTCTTTGGAAACTAGATAATCTGGCTTTAAACTGCCTTCTCTCTCTTGCTCTCTAGCTGTTATGAACTTTACTTTTAGCACCAACAAAACATCAGTTTTTAATTTGTAATTTGAAACTGGGAATGCAGCTTTCTTTCATCTTTCCTTCTTTCTCTTCATCCGCTTTGAGAAGTTATTAAAAGAGAAGCGCACTTGAGTGTTAACATAAGCCGTATATAAAATATGTGGTATATCATTGAAAAAAGAGGAAATTGCTTTTAGTTTTAAGGACTTTTTAGATTAAGCAAAGCATAAGCTCCAAAAACATACTAAAACCTTTCACGAGAATTTTTCTGCATTCTAAAGTAGGTAGGTATTTTGAAATGTATACAGTTTTGTGTATTATCAACATGTAGACAGGAAACTTTTGTTTTAATATTCTGGTTTTAGTATTCCCAAGAATAGTTTTGTGTGGCTAAATAAAAGGGAGCAGTATGAAAGTTTATCGTTTTTGTAACTACTTTGTAAAGGTTCATCAAACAATAAATAGCGTTTTACAATGCATTTTAAGCACTAAAAACAAATGAATAACTATAAAAATATAAAATTCATCATGTAAAATCAAATCAAGTTTGGTTTTTATGAATCTACATAATATATACAAGTGTTCACTATGTCCCTGCAAAATAATGCTGCTTATTCATTATCTTTCATTTTCCGATGAATTTCTTTGTAAAGATATCGCACAAGCAAGTCTGGGAATTCTGTCCCATGTATAATTATTTTTGCTTAACGTAATACCCAAAGTTATGTGCAGGAGTGTAAATTATAGCTAATATTTTCTAGTAAAAAATCACTGGCTTGTGGAAAATGTTGTTTTCTGGCAATACTGACCAAATTCCCGTGGAATTTGCTTTACTTTTGCAGATAAATATTTGGTATTCACACAATTCAGAATTTAACCACTTTTCTGGTCGAAATACTTGTATAGATGAAAATTTGTCAAATATTTACGTGTACCGATTAAAATAGTTTAGCCTGCTATACCTATACTTTAGAAAGATTCCTTTTAGGTCTTTGATACAAAACCATATAAAAATGTAATAGATCTTCAGGGCTGGCATACTTCTTCTTTTTTATAAACAAACGCCAGATAATATGTAACTTTGTAGCTTGTATGCGACTTATAGGCAACACTACTCTAAATATGGTATGAGGAAGATCAGAAAAGCATGCTCCCAAATTGATATAAACATTAATGTCCAATGTCCGTCTTGCTTGGATGGAGTAAGCATTGAGATATTTCCGAACCCAAGTAGACTACTAATATAAATAAAAAGAGTAAATCATGTGTGTGATCAAAAGACCGTGTTATAGCCGGAAATGTTGAATTCCCAATTTGACAAAATCGTTACCTAAGTTTACTTAAGTATCCTGGCAAGTTTATTCAACCTGAAACAGGACTAACTTTAAATTTCATGACCATCTTGTAAGGAAATATACATTAGATATGGTTACTGTGCGATATGCTTTTACACACAGATGGACACATATTTATTGTGAATAAACCAGTGGAGAATTTTCACGTTTACGGAAAATAAAGCTTTTTCTACCCTTACTTTTGGTAAACAACGAGTCATTGAGTCTGTTAGATGAGCAAAAACGTTTGCTAAGAATATTTCTGCTTTGACCTATATAATCTGTCACATAAGAATCATATTCTATAGCACTGAATACCTGTCAATAATAATTTTGAAAGCATACACTTGAGAATAAAAAGAATATACTATCAGCGTGGAGAATGCTATAATAAAGGTTTGTTAGTCTATAGTTACTTAATTTAGAATACATTGTTGTACCGAATTAATTGAAATCTGAGCCCCATTTCACAAATGAATTCAGATTTTTCGTTCTTTTTTCGTCTTCTCGGAATTTTACCCCAAATCTTTATTTTCAATTATAATTGCTGTAACGTGACTTTATGTATGAATTTATAATGAATCAAGTTTTTGTAAAGCAAGATTATATATTTTGCTATATATATGGAGTATCCAATTATTTTCTAGATTTACCCAAATGAATTCATTGAGAATAAAGGATTGAATATCATGTTTCGTTTGATATGTTGTATACCCATCCATGGTTATATTTGACTTAAGAAGACTGTTCAGCAGACAGCATGAAAATGTGAAGAAAATGAATAATACTGAGATTGTATGAATTCCTTAAAACTGTGTGCAGTAAATTCAGAAAGAGTCAAGTTCTCTAGTTTCCAAATTCTAATGAAGTAGAAGTTCTCTAGTTTTAATATTTTTGTTCACGAGAAAATAAACTTTTACGACTAGATAGTACAACAATATTACATATTTCCACGAGTTGTTGGTTGGTTCACAAGAAAGCTTTTGTAATGGGTTTATTTTTATTTCCATTTGACATGAATTTTTGAAAAGAAGATAAACTCAAGTACAAAATAATGAAGAAAGTAACAAAGTGCAACAACCTGGAATCTGTCAAAATATTTCCAAAATCTGGCTAAGACCTTATGAGGAGCCAATGAGCAGGCTCTATTTCAGTTGGCGCGAAGCAGAGCCCCGTTTAAAACTAGAAAATTGAGCTCAGGATAAAACGTCCACCCCCAGTTGATTAGCAGTATGCAACACACTTGGTCATGCTTTGAGCAATAATAGCCTTGGTCTCATGCGATAGTATTAGGATGAATGACACATGACAATATTTTTTGGCAAGAAAATTACACAAACAATGATTATATATTATTGTTCATGTAAAAAACTAATTGTAAGTGTACATACTGTAGACAAAAAATATGTCTAAAAAATAGTTCACTTTGATGTTATTTTTACATTTTTCATTTCGGTCGGCAAGTGAAATCTTTTGGGTCTTGGATTAATTTTAAAAACTGACCCTTTTTATTGTATTCTTAATACAATAAGATTATCGCTGTTTGCGCTGATCGGGAAGCTGCATACATTTGTGTTTTCATATGAAAAAATAAGCTCAGTAGCAAAATAAGTGTTTCCCAACATCAGGCAAGATACATATAGTACCGGGTACCGGGGAAAATATTTCAATTCAGTACGAACCTAATCTTGTATTCATTTCAAATGGGGATTAAAGTGGATCAATAAAAAACGATTGCATCTGTCTATCAGAATTGGTACCGACTGAAGTAAAAAACATAAAAACGAAGAGGAATGAATGTTTTATGGGTTATGTAATTTTGAAGCACGTTTCCTTTGTATCCAGATAAAAGGGTTTATTAAAGATTTCTTGTTTCTGGAATAGAAGTATGAAAGGTTTCAAGGTAAAAATGTATTCGTTATCGTCTATAACCCAAGAGCGGTGCAAACATAGAATTTTATGGCAATGCTACTATTACAAGAGTTTTATGTGACTACTTTATAAACTAAATGGAATAAACGAGTTGGAAACCTTTTCTTTTCTAGAAATTTACTAGAAAAAATGCCTTATGACTTAATGTAATGACTAATGAATTAAAATATTCTACGATAAACGAAGGTTTTCTATTATACAAATAGTTTTATATTTAAACAACAATTCTGTCCAATCATTTGAAAAATTCAAGTCGATATGCAAAATGAGATATTGAGTAATTGTATTGCTGGTATTGTTCGTTGAGGAACTAATAGTAAATAAGTAAATATTGATCGAAAGACATTTTTAACGTCTACCGCTGCTACTCCGCATTTATCCATGTAGTGAGCTACAAATCCAGCAAGCTTTTCGTTTATGTTTAAGTTAATTTTCTCCACAACTTTCACTGCAACAACTTTCACTGCAGCGGTAAGTCCGCTTGTATTACCTTCTCTTCGTTTTTGTTCTCTCCTTTTCTGGCACCCGGACGCTTCTCAAGTCAGCAGTGAAATAATTAATCGTACTTACTATTTCCGGTACGATAATACGTCCACCGCCATTTTTATAATTTTTATTAACATGAATCTCCTCTCTTTCACCACTTTCCAGATTCAGAAGCATAATATTTTGACACAAGTGAAAATTAAGATTTGAAGAATTAACTATTTCTGAGCTGCCACATTCCTTGTAAATTTTTGTCTTGTCTATCTGTTGCTTATCCTTAGGGATGATAACAGCTTTCTTCGGAAATATGTATTCTCCGATAACTTGTTCTTGTTCCTCATCCCTAAGTTTTGTCATTGCATCTGTTTCCAAATATCTTAATAATTCTGCCAGGTAAGTGATATTTCCAATTGGGGACTCCAGAAGCACATCCAAATCGATGATAAGCCCGTATTTTAAGATTCCAATATGTCTTAGGTGGCAATCCAATTGAAACGATGAATCCCACGATCATAACACCTGGATTTAGCGACGTCCTGGTCAACTGTATGGTACCCTTGCCAAGGATATACGTTGACCTGAGGGTCACTTCCATACCAGCCTTGGTCAACGAGGTCATTTATGATACAGCTTAAATTGGATCCGATGTTCATTTTATAAATGGTGAATTCCCCAATTCCCATTAAGAAAATGTAAATTGGTACTCGTCGCTTTTTAAGTTTCCAATGAATGGCTTGTATTGGATTGGGAGACGGTTCTTGACTGAGACTGAGCCATTGACCTATAGAAATTTTCCATCCGGAATGGATACAAATACTAGCTTTGCTTCTGTTTGAGTGTCTAGGCTATAATTGGTCAAGCTGGTGGCAGGAAAAGAAAAGGGCACTTGATAAGCAGCCCGTAATACTTTCTTGTTGACGCTGTCGTTATCTGGTAACTGGCCCCTGTCAAAGCCTTTTCTTGAGAAGATTCATCTCATTCATGCCAAAGTATAACATGCATTTTAGGTCTGGAGTATGATGAAGCTTGGAGTGAATCGATCCAACAATGTAAACTTCGTTCTTATTTTCGAAAACGAATGCGGAGTACACTTTTATTTTGATGCCTGAGCTTTTGCCAGTCGGTTGGTGTGAGGTTGACGGAGTCTCGAACGTCTGCAGCTATAAATGATGCCACTCGAGACATTCTTGACTGCTACCACTTCACTTGTCGTTTGAACTTTGCGATATCCACGGCAGTTCTCAGGAATATCACAACATAAAGTAAGAGTAAGCTGGCTACTCCAAGCAATGCCAGTTTACTGAGTCGTCGGGAAGTGGAGTAAGGGTACAATAGCTAGATGTTTGCCATTACTTTCCAATTGCTCGATATATTTCACTGAAATTAGATAAAATCTTCAACCGGAAATGTAAATTGCTTGATACTTGAATAAAACGAAAAGCTCTTTGTCTAGAAAATTGGTAATGGTAAAATTATCTCAGGTGATGGTAATGTTTACATTTCAAAATTGCCGGATAAAGAAAAAAAATCCTTGCTGATCTAAAGGAAAAAGATCGTTTCCATGAAAACAACAGATTAAAGTTAAAGTTCATACACCCCCGTATTAATCGTATATTTAGAGCACTATATTGAGTGAGAGATGTCAAAAAATTATTGGTATGTTGAAGATTTGATTTTCCCTGTTTAGTTGGGTAATTTTCTAAAATATATTCCAGTCTTTTCATAAAACATACTTGATGATCAATAATATTATTATTATTGCAATGCCCACATCAAATTACGGTACACTATAAATATTTATACCATTCCTTATTCATGCAATATTTCTTATTCGATCGAATCTTCTAACGAAATGCGGAGAGATCAAATACAAATATTTGAAATATTTTAGTTTCCCAAAAGAATCTTAACGGTGCTTTATGCCAACCAATCTACTGTGTAAATAGTTCAAGTTATGGAGTAAGGAAAGTTAAGTATATAAACTATCAAGGTACGCAAGCTCATGTCATTTTTTAATTCAAAAGGAGTGATTTTTTATGTCCTTCTCTGTGAAAAAAAAAATCATTTGTTTGCTTTAATTTATTGCTTTGATTACATTTATTGGCAACAAACGAGAAAAGTTTGGCAGTCGAAAAAAAATAAAAAAATACACCATTGACATTTTTAATTAAATAAGCAACAACAAATAGACAGCATCCAATGTTGAATATATGAATCAGAAAATAAAAGTAATCTTCATACCGAATTCATGTATTTTGGTTATAATCCTGAACTTGGGTTAACTTATATATTATACATGAATACACACATTATAATAAAGTTGCCAAGCAGAAATAACTAGAAGAAAGTTGTGCTTAAAAACCTTTGTAAGCATTTGTAAACACAATTTTGAAATCAAACACTATAATGGAGACAATGTTTTAAGTTTTCCTATAAAGAGCTTGGTCAGAAAAGGTATTTATTATAAAGACAAATATTAAAAATTCCAAACAAGTACAATAAAATGAAAATAATTTTTAAAATTCATCTGACTCTTCTCTCGCAGAAAAGTAATATTATTATGCTTGCTAATTATAACAATGCACGCATGTTGTATGTTTTTTCCATTTAAAAAATGTTATTCTAGAGAACAAATTCCTTGCAGCTACTAAAGAAACCTTAGCTTTGTAAAGAGACATTAGTTTCCTGCACACATAATGACGACTGTATTCGTATTTTTCCAGAAGCTACCAGACTAGGACAATAATAGTTTGAATTGAAAAATAGAAGCTCTTTTTGGAAAAAGCCATTTTTGTATAGCTTTTGACAATTTTCTGAAGTAGACGAATGAAATATTCATTAAACACAAAAGAACGAAAAATCTTTTTGGTCCTACTTCAAAAAATTGTACCAATTTTCAGCAGTCAGTCAGTGTATTCATGCTGATTACTGTCATTATTGAAATGGGCTTAGAATTAGAATTACAGAGGAACAGTCGATGACAAAAACCGTAAAACCTAGGAAAGTAGTACGTCATTACGATATGACAAAAGAAATGAGTAGATTTGAGTGGAGTCGCGCACCTACTTGCTTTGTTCATCTCCTCCGCCTTTCTTCTAATGGTCATATTATTTATAACTAGCTATTGTCTTTTGTTTGTTGCTTTCTATGCAAAAAACTACATTCTGTGGATTACTACTACAGTAGAAAATGTTTCCATCTGTTTTATTATTCAAAGCATACGTCGTTAGAACGAACAAAGAAAACGAAATAGAAAAAAGTAAAAACAAACAAAAATATCCAAAGCTTCTATAAAAATATAAAGAAATCTTTACCTGCCTGTGACAGTTATATTAGACATTACATTATTTTATATTTTAAGTCATGTAGATAATTAAAAAAAGAGATGCTGCTGGTTTTGTTTCTTTTACTTTTATTTGAATCCGTTTTTCTTGGCATTACCATTTGAAAAGAGAAAGAAGTGGGCTCATCAGACAAAATTCCTTCGAAACTGTGGGCAGGATGTCTTCAAAAGACAAAACTTGCAGTACAGGTATAAAAAATAAGTTAGTTTAACCAAAGAAATTCTCTTTCCAATTATTTCAACAACAACAGACCTTTATCACTTTTAATATCCGTCACAACAAGTACCAAGTACACAAAAATTAAATAAATAAGAGCCTTTTTTCTGTATGGTCGCAACCAAATATTAGAGGTTTGGTACTTTCTAAACTTGTGTAATACAAGCACTAAAATTGAAAATCTAGCATCATCTGACACTAGTAATACTGGCGTGCTTCGTCGCGAAAAATTTGCATGTAACAAAATAGTATTGAACGGGAAACGCAGTTTACCAGAAATACCAATTAGGTATATTATGCTATTGGCTTACCTTTTTACACATACATAAATGGAATGGAACACAATAGTGTCTCATGAGATTTCAAAAAATCTGCTCATCTATTCATCTCACTTCTGAGAAGAGAAAGTTGCCATAAAAGAGAAAGTATTTGGCTAATGCCATAGGGCAAGGTTTGTACAATGCGATATACTGAGGGAAAATTTCAACACGTGTATATGTGATTTTGAAAGTACGCAGATGAAATTACGTAGGTTGGAAATGAAATTGGTATTCTCGGGTAATAGTAAAAATTGGGCTTTCATGTCTATTAAAGTAAGACAACATTGCCAAAAGGTTCTGAAATGAGTAGAGAAGAACAAATAAGCATACACATAATATATAAACGTACACGCGTACAAATATCATAACTAAAACTCATCATGTACAAACATTAACGGTTAGCAACGTAAGAAATTTTCATCAATTATAACTAACAGTATTTGTATTTTGGTCAGACAAGACAGTCAATAAAATCCGTTTTTCGTTTAGGAAGCCGATGTTTGCGACTCGATGGCAAGCTTAATTTACGAGGAAAAAATAATTATTTGTATTGATTTAACTCACAATTGACGAATTTGCAAATACTGAAGAAGTTATTATGATTAACGTTTTTTACATCTTCCACACTCTAAAGCATTTTACTGTTAACAAGTTAGACATAATGTTGGTTCACCTTTATGCCAATGAAACTTGTCGACTAATAAACCCGTTTTACCTTGGACGGTGTTCAAATAGATAAAAAGTAAAAACTGCAGTTGTCTGTACTACTGTTTTATTAAAAGCCTATGTGTGTATAGCCATGCAAGTAACAATTATAATTAGTTCTAAATATTAGGATTAAAAAGTGTTGATACTATACTTTGTCAGGTCATCAATACATCAATTTTAAATTGGGACTACATGTTCCGACATCAATATCAATACACGATGCCAATAGGTATACAAAATCGAAATTGAAACTAAGCCTTTACAACATATCATTTTGACTGCATTGTATCTCAAAACTATGAGACAATAGGTAGCACTTTCTCTGATTTTTGCTATATCAACCTGAAGATTTATTCTTATCATATCATTTATTAGGAAAAAATGTTTTTTAAATTTTATAAAATTTATTTTTGCAGTTTTTTAACAGCGCATTACAGTATTGACTGATTTGATGAAAGATCAATCAATAAATTGGTTACGAAACTTATTTTTCTGTAAATCAATAATTGAATGGCTATAAAAATGCCTATGTACAGGCACAAAATAGAAAATGAAGTAAAGCTTTTTTATTACTTAAGAATAAATTATATTTTGCGTGCATGATTATAACAAACTTATGCTACGGTATCTTCACATACATTTAGAACTTTTAGTATTATAATATTCAAAAAGTAACAAGTAAGTTAACAACTAAATCAATCACACTATTACAATATTCCAGGAAATTACATTTATTTATTTTAAAATATGGGTACGCAGTCTCTGCAAGAAGTGGTTTTAAACCCTTCAACTCCCTCTCCAACATTTTTAATTCTCTTTGTTTACTTCCCAACAATCTATTATCTATGATTTTCATGGCACCATCAATTTCTGATGTTTTAGATGACGCCGCTCTACCTACAATTTCAAAAACTGTTTTCTTTTTAACACGTTTAATTCCATTCAAAAAAGCTACCGATTTCTCATATCCCCCCGACACAAAAATGCATTCACAATAAGCAATTAACGTAGGTACTATCATAGCAACCACAACATTCTGATAACCCGGAATCACTAATCTTTCCGGAAATCTTAAACAAGCATAAAGACCGAAAGAACTCAACCACAAGAAGCAAACGTGATGCATTGAGTGCAAAAAATGGGCGTAAATATCATTGATTGAATTGGTAATCCATCTTTGTTCCCGATAAAATCCCAATGCTTCATCTAAATTCATCTCGCAACCAATTCTACATACCATTTTAATTTTTCCCGAAGTCTTACCAAATCTTGATGAAACCGGTTCTAGTAAATAACACCAATATGTAGTGCATCTTAAATACAACAAACTTAAAGTATTGAAAATGAAAACTATGTCGGAACCACAAAGAAAAAAGTAATCGACAAATATTATAACGGGTGCAGCTTTTAGATCAAATTTCATATTTATTTCTAATATTTCTACCAGAACTCGATGACCTGGAGAAACTGGATGAAATATCATGAAGCCAAATCCTGTTGAAACTATGATTGTTCCAATTGCCAATGAAATTTCAATCAGATTTGTTAGTTGATTGAAGTTTTTGATTTCCTTGGTCATCGCTAAATTTGACTTAATGTGAATCCGAAATTTTTCTGGAAAAATTCAAAAAATGAATTGTTTTTTGTTAATATCAAAAATTAAATCAAAGGTTTCACATAATTATCTTACCTTGATAGTTTTGACAGTTAATTATTATTATGTTCATTAGTTGTCCAAATTCTGTCCGTTTTTGTCGTATCCGTACGCCAAGCCCTAGAATTACCATAAAGACACAAACGAATGAAAAGTGTCCCGCGCTTTGAAGGCCTTTCATTGCCTTTATGGTTTCTTCAGTTTTTGAATCGATTATTGCGACGTCCGTTATCATTTGAGATTGGTTTGAATCGCCAGAAATAGTTGCGAATTTGAAAAAACGAATGGTGCTGATGATACTTGCCAAGATCATGTAAAATACACATCCCGCGTTATTAAGGTCGCGAGGAAGCCCACCTTCAACTTTTATTTGGTCTTGTTTCGAATCCCACCCGATGTAGTTGAAATATGAGATGCGCATCATTTTCAGACGCACACGGCAAATTTTGAGAAATTGGGAGGAAAACATTGTGCACGTCTGTGTTGAACGTTCTGACGGCTTGTACAACTACGACGGTGACTCACGCGGCAGTGAAGTTATCTGGTTTAGTACAGAAATATTAATATAATATTTTAGAGGAGCTGAGCACACTCAAAATACAGAAAAATATTATTCCTCTTGTCTCAAACATAGTGTACTCTGCAACTACGAAAAAGAGGATTTTACAATGAAATCGAGGGGTTTGAGAGTAATCCAAAAGAAAAATCTATTGTCAACTGTCGATTGCCTTCGATTGCGTATTTACATAAAAAGATAAGCGCATAGCGCACAGAAACTTCAAGGTTGGCAGAAGACACGAGAAAATACTGGAAAAGTTTAGTGGATTATAGAGGAATCTGAAACATTGCTTGCATAATGCATAAGTAGCAAATTTTGTATAGGAAAATTCCATTACATATATTCCTGTTTTATACATTATATTGGTGTAATAACACATTTCGCAACGGTCGCAAATCTATTTTATTCTACAGTGCTTTTTAAATATAATGTAAAAATATATTTAATTTTTAAATTAAAGTTTGCATTTAACATCTTTTAATACACTTTTATCGATGAACTATCGACTATCGTACTTGCAGGTAAGGGCATCTTGGTGGTTGCTTGATATAATATGAATGAACTTAGTATCAGTCGATCGATCAGACAATGCTTAACCAAATGCTAAACACCAAATTCACGAATGTGCAATAATGGCGCCATAATTGAAAAAGTAGTCAAAAAGGTAGTAGGACGTTTCAACGTTATGAGTAATGCAACAACGCATTAAGCAACAAACGTTTGTATTTTACCCATCTACACTATTCCCAAAGGAGAGAAAGAATCAAACGTTCGTAGCAAAATGTGATGTCGCAATAGTATCAGTTGCAATCGACTAATACTAAATTCATTCATGTATCAAGTAACCACTAAGATGCCTTTACTTGTTAGTGTGTTACACTTACTGCACAATAAATATAAAACTAATGGTTGCATCAGTTTGCCACATATTTTTTATTGGCTTTTACAGGTTTTACAGTGATTTGATTGAATAAACTTTTTTTCGCACCAAGCTTAAATAAGAGCAATCCAAGTGCCCACAAAATTTTAACAGTATTCTGTTTTCTTACTACAAGCCACAGATTGATTTGCAACATATTGGACTAGAAGGGGGCCCGTTGCTGCACTAAGTGCACCAACAAATAATGGCAGATATGCTGTGATCTTTAAAATCAT
>JAQFYG010002787.1:0-13830 GCA_034694325.1 Entomobrya corticalis
TTTCTCTATGGAATATCATGCCACGCTTCATGAAATGTTTATCATTGATGATTGATGTGTTGAACGTTACAAAAGTACACAAAATACAAGCAGTATAATCAAGAAGGATTTAAATGAGTATAATATTCACTTAATTCACTAATAATTATGACAAACAAAGAAATATAACCCAATTTGCCTGCTTGCTCCAACAAGTAACTTTATATACAAAATATCCCAGCGTGTTGCCGTTTTTTACTAGATTAGACATCGGCATCGCTTATATGGTTTAGATTTATAAACAGGATCAAGCAGTTGAAAATGAAGATTAAGATCAAGAAAACGTCAAACGATTAAGAATATACACGTTGTAATTATGTTTTTTTTTATTTCATGAATGATACAATAGTCAATAATATTACAAACTTTACATTTATTTTTATTTGTACTAGATTCTGACTTTTCGTTTCGTTTCATATAGTCTTTTTTTATGAAGACTTTTTACACTTAAATACCTACGTCATTAGTTAAAACTATAATATGTTAATATCCTCTGTCGTTTTCCATCGTAATATTAATCGTTTTATATTTTCTCGAATGATTTTTACATTGAGTTTAAGTTTGAATGCATTGTCATTTTGGAGATCACATATTTAAACATATATATGTACACTGTAAATACGTGTGAGCTATACAAAAAGTTGTAAAAATATAAACCATTGGTATTCCCTATTGTATTTACAAGCTTAAAACTGAATGAACACACAAAATACTTGACAATTTTCATATACCCAATTATTTTTAAGCTAATGATTTGCCCAAAACTAAACCCAGAAGTAATATTAAAAGAACACAGTGTGGAGAGATGTGACTGATTAAGCGTAACAAATTATCCGCAAACATAATCAAATTAATGCTTAATCCTGAGCTAAATTGATCATTTTTCTTTCCAGTTCCTTAATAACAGAATCATAATTAGTGTAAGCACCAGTTTGAAGGAGTTTGTTCCGTTCCATAGCTAGTCTTTTGATTTCATCTTCTTTGGCTTTAGAAGAAGCAATATCATTTTTGACTCCAGGAACGGACTTACGAATGAATCCAGATGAAGGGTCTGACCGATCACCCTTTCCATCGTTCGGAGTGTGTACTGGAGTTATTGTATCCTTCTGCAATGCCTTTAAAGTTTGAGATAGATCTTGAACAGCCTTCCTTTCTTTTTTCAGCTCTTTATGTTCTTTGCTGGCCATTATTTGGAGTCTGAAATTCGTATTCACCAAAACATTAAAAATGAAAACAAGACATTAGATACATTGATGACCTTGCTCTAAGTTCTAACGTCACCTTAAATTTTCATTTTGATCTTTAAGTTCTTGATCTCGCTCTTCCTGAATACGGTTGAGCTTTTGACACAAAGCCAAAGACTGTTTTTTGTACTGTTCCTTCCTCCCGTTGGCTTCCCGTAGAGTTGTTTTCAAAAATTCATTCTGATTACAATAACGATATCCTTATTTTCATTTATTACATTGACTCAGGGCCCAAAAATACATAATTTTACCCTTAATGACGATTACATATTAACGTTAAAACATACTTGTTCCTCCAATTTGGAAATTCGTTGCTCCAGGCGAACATCGGGTAACTCTCGTTTTAAAACCATTAAATTGTCAATCTCTGCTTCTTTGGTTTCTAGCTTTTTCTCTAGAAGCAGGACTTTTGTTTTGAGTTTCTCAGAATCGTCCTGAAAACCGCGAATACGACGTTTCAGTGCTTCTACCTACCAAAACATACAAAAGAAGAGATGATAACAATACCCACACAAATATGAGGACAAGCATAAATACTACATAGTTATATAAAATCGAAGCCATTATATTAAATTACCTCGATTTGGTGATGCTCTTCAAGTCGTCGTTGAGCTAAGTTGGAATGCTGTTGCAAAGTTTCCTGTTCTAATGCTAGCTTCCGAGCTTTATCTTTCAACTGAAATGTTTAAGGATTGTTTTAACTGATTTGCAAAATTACACTTTAATCTAACGTCACACAACTACAATCCAACTACATATATTTTTTTACAATACCTCATTCTCAAGTTGCTTAAGCTTTTCTTCTCTTTCTTCTACAATTTTGCACTTCCGATTTAGGTCTTTCTCTTTCTTCTCCAGTTCCACCAATTTCTTAGATAACACATTTTCCCTTTCTGTATCTCTTTTAGCAGCTTCTTCCGACAGGACTTTTAAGTATGCCGTTTCCGCCTTTTCTTTCTGCGGTAACAGCAAGTAAATAACATACATCATTATTATTCATTAAATGTCAGCATCATATTCTTACATTTACGCGGTAGCGTCATAGGATTTACTATGAATGTTTCACCAAGTTTAACGATGATTAAATAGATGTGTTATGGCATCACATACCTGTCTTTTAAACATCTCTTCTTGAGTTTGCCTCCATTCTCGCATATCTTCTGTTATCTTTTCCATTCTATCAGGATCACGAGTGTCTAGGATATGTGAAAAGTTGAAAATCAACTCTAGCAATCGTCGCATACATCCCATAAATACATTACATAAATCGCAAATCCCAATCACAGTATTAACTCAACTTACATTTTTCCGAGAACCGTGACTGCTTTTTAGGAACTTTGGCAGCGGGAGGAAAGAATGAGCTGTGCCTCTGATTGGTAACGGTCGTATGTTTTTCTGTTTCGATTGGTTGGTTGGATTGTCGTTCTAATTTGATTTTATAGTAAAGAGTGCCAATTTTTACATTTCGATCGACTTTTAGTATGTCTGATGAGTTTTCCATAGTCCAAACGTCAGTATGGCCCTGTATGTAACATTCAAAAGGAACCGAATTAGTATTCAGTCCGATTTCCAATACAAAATTATTTAGAGATATGATATGTAGTTAATATTATTAAGGGAATCAAATTATTAAACCTTTTCTGAAAATATTCTTCCAAATGGAATCATGGTTGATGCAAAACAATTGCTTTTTGATCCTCCAGTTATTCTAAAGAACTCAACAGTCAGTGGATCGTTGAGTAATCTTTCTGAGAACTTTGTCAAAATAATTGTTTTAGTTAATTTGCCGTCTGGAACCAAAAAACCGTGACGAGTTTCGTCAAGGTCTGAATCCAAGGGTTGCGTGTGACATTCTATGGGTTTGTCCGAAAATCCGATAGGACGATGAGTGTAGCTTAGCAAAAATTCGTGGGTGATCATATTTTTAGATTTTAACCAAAACCTATTTAGTTCAATCGTTACGTTATATTCTCCAGGTGGAGGCATAATTTGTGCCAGATTTTCCTTGTTACTGGTGTTGTCAGAATCCTCAGACTCGGAGAAGTTGCAACTAGATGCATTAGAGAATTTTTGATACTGCATTGTAGACTTCTTATCAGAGACCCGCCTCTCTGGTGATGTTTGAACGCTAGATGAAGAAGGAGGTGGACTTGAACTTTGCCTAGTTTGATTTTCAAATTGCAGCAAACGACGAGCCATGGAAGTATCACTTTCAGCCTGACATCCTACTCCTGAAGCTACAGCATCACCATCGGGAATATCTTCACTTCTGCCTACATCATTTCTTGGAGCAGTCTGCTCCTGTTTATCGTTCCTTTCAATCATTGGACTATTTTTGGTGTCAGCATGAACCTCAGAGGGATTGATGACGTTGTTGTTTGTCTCGATCCCCAAGTTTAGAGTTTTAAAATAATTTGGGATTGCTTCAAGCCCAAACGTGACTCTGACCTCTGGTTTTTCTTCATCTGACAAGAATCTGGGAGTACCCCATTCAGACAAAACTTCCATACGCGCTTTGTGTCCGTCCTCATTTGGGTTAGTCAATTCGCTGAGAGATGCAAAGCAGAACCCCATAATCTCGGGGTTTATAAGTTCCTTGTTCGAACCCAACTGATATCTCAAGATTTGAAATTGTAAATTAGTTTCTTGCAAATATTCATAAAACAAAGCCCCGTTTGATCTTATTCTTGCCGTTGCTTTATCACCGATGAATGTTCTGCGAGTCGTATCTTCATTGCCAAGAAGAAACGGCTCTGATGCAATCTCGCAACCATATGCCTCATACTTGATTTGCCAAAAATGGTTATCAGACGGACGTTTCCGAGGACTTCTTCCATCCCAAAGGAAATGAAGATTGCTAGCGGAGACTACAGTTGTGTTTAGAATGTATAAATCATCGTCTTCAGATATTTTGCCGAGTAGAAAACAATCTCCTTTCGTACTCCACATAAATTTGTTTCTGTCTGTCACTGGCAAAAGCTTTGTTTCCGAAAGCCTCGCTGCATTAACAATACCATGCTGAATTTCCTCTACATTTTCAACCGGGTTACTAGGTTCGGAAGGCACCGAGACGGGTTGTTTAGTTGGATTTTTATTCATTGGATTACGGTTTAGTTGACTTTGCACTCGTTTTCCCGGGCTCACTTCTTCCAAATGAAGTATCATTTGAAGTTTCGGTTGTAGCGTTCGCCAATTGTCTTTTGTACCCAAAAGTGGAAAAGTTAACTAACGAAAACCAAAACAATCACTAATAAAGTAAAGGTGACATTCGTAATTTATATCTTAAATCTTAATAACAAGAGTCAATATTTAAATGAAATTAGGAACTTACCGCTTTCGTTGGGTCTACGTCAATAGCAGTTCCGGAACCTGTCCCAATAACTGTTGCGTCTTTAACATGGATCACAACATACCCAACTTCTGTCTCCGTACCACATCGATCCGTCACAAAGCAGGTAACTTTAATGATGCTTCTATTTGATCGCAACCTATAAAGTAGATCAAGTATTCCATAAATGCATACCCAGACTATGAATAACGATTTTCATCTAGGAAAATCCAGATCTATTTGAAATATTTTGATTTTGAACGTACTCTTTGAGCTGCTTTCGGGACACAGACCAAGCAAGCTGAGAATTGAACTCTGGTTCAGTAATGGCCGACGTTATCTCTATAAATCCAGATTCCAAAGCAAGATCCGGCTGCAAATCCGGACATTTAGCCCTCAAAAATACCCTGCAAGGTGTTCCCAGACCTTTCACCACGAAATTCTCTCCTGTTAGAAATTCGATGTGAATGATTTTAATAAGGCATACACACAATGTTCAATAGCAAATAAATACAGTCAAAATTTAAACATGTATATAATAAACTTAGAAAGGTACCCTTAAAGATCGACAACACCAGGGATGTCATTTTTTCAGAACTTCGTAATCCTTCCGATTCTGTCATCTTTCTTCAGTCATCAGTTATCCTGTCATATCAATACATTTAGCGTTTCTTGTCAACCAAAAAAATACAAAGCTTCAATACAAGCGTGTTTAGTTTTTAGTTGTTGATGTAGCAGTTAAAATTTCCAATCTCTATCACTTCACCACGTCTTTTTATATAACAGTTAGTTTGTTTAGTTGCTTTCAAAATTTTATTCGGAACACTTTCAGACACTTTAGTTCACTTTCACTTTTAATTTTTTAATGTTCAAATACAAACAAGTATTGTTAATTGTGTGTTTTTAAATATCACTAAACATCAAATCGTTAGGTCAATGCGGTAAAAATAAAATAGCTAACGGACGCCGCTGGGGCTTATGTTATTTGCATACTTTTACATAGTAAGCTACTTGCAAAAAAATGCAAAATTGTAATTGGTGGAATTGGAATAGTGCAATCAAATAGAATATTGAAGAGTAGTGTAACGTTGTAACTAACTGATGATGGAATGGAATTGGGAATTGGGTTGTGGTTTTACTACATCTCTGACTGTCAGTTGTGTTTTTTTCTGCTAAAGTTTGGAAGCCCGTATATTTCCTGCTGTCTTTTCTCTATTGTCTCATTGTCTGATACTCTGCTACTACACCTGCGAGCACTTTTTTCTTATGCATTTTTGTTGTTGTTTGTGTTTGTCTCGTAAATATGTGGCGGGACGAGTTTAATTCTATCCATGCATGACGTTATCAAAAATACTTACACATCCACCCATCCGCTATATGACCTTGGGCACAGACACGCTCGAAAGTGTAACGTAGTGTATGGATGACACCAAAGTGTGAACGTGTAAGCATACCATTTAGTGAGACTGTGTCTGTGAGACACGAACACAAATGAGACGGAGATGATAATATGGTAGGGGTACGGTGAATGGTGAAGGTTGAATTGAAATTGAAGAAAATTGGAAATTTTATACCTGAGTCATCATCAGGTGTTCTTATTGTGATTGATTGTTGCGGCGAACAGTTTTAGTGCAGTGTGGACAAAAATATTACACGTGTTTTTAAAACATGCTGGTGTTTCAAATTTGTTCTTTGGTGATATTTTAACGATAATGAACACTATTTATCCCCTTAAATTTTGATAAAAAAGATGAAATATTCATAATAATCTATTATGGAAAGGCTAACTATAATGATAAAATAAACTTGGTATTATTTAATAGTTGAACTTTTAGGGATCTCATGGTCAGCCCAGTCCACATGATCTCCTTATACTAGTGTCATTTTAGTAACAAGTGACAGATTTTAACCTTTCCAGCTTGTAGGTTTCCGGACAACACGGTGCACGGTATTCTGAATCCACCATTCACCAATAATGATACATATTTCATAGTTAATGAAATAGATTTTGAGATCAAATATCAAATATTTGAAAATATATTGTTTTGGTCTAATTTTAAGATAAAGATTGTTTTGTAACCGACAACTGAACGAATGATCATTAGTCGACGAGCGTATACTTGACACGTGATCATGACAAGGAAGCATACCGTCATTCAGTCATTTGTTGACCAGACTGGAGGAAGATGCGATGACTTCATATCACTAATAATAGGACAATATCCGCAAATTTTTGCTTGAGGCCTTAGTCTACAAAAAGTAAACGACGGATTCAAATTGTCATTTGAAACATTTTACCAAGATATAATTTTACTTCAATATATCGTATATAAGGTGCAATAATGCCTCCTCGCCATAGATCAAGAAAGAAGAAAGGGCAGGGGACGGATGTCCAAAGCTCAGAAACAACACAAACACCCAATAAGAAAACCAACGCAAATTCTCAATTGACAGAAATGGCAGCAGTTAGTTCAGAAGTAACTAAAAAACAATATAATTCAGGAGGGGTCAACAAACATAAGGCAAAAGAGACTAGTCACGGAGGAGGAAATAAGTCAGTCGGTCCTGGGACCTCACTAAATCCTGAACATCAACAGTCACACAGACACAATAATGACGCACAAATTATCTTATCCAATGCATCACCAACAACATCATTTTTATCGTACAAGATACCAAAAATAAATAAAACCAATGATAAGAATACTTACATTGCAAGTGCAAGCGTCCGAGAAATTCCTGCAGGTCTTCTGAAAGCGAACGAATCAGTATCCCCTCATGCGTTTTCGGAGAATGCACACAATTTAAAACGTCAGCAGCTTCAAAGAAAGCGCAAGTCTGGGAGTGTAGAGGAAAATGTAAAATCTAACCCCCCTAACCTTCAACAATGTCCTACTGGCCATTCAGCAGACCAGCAACCGGTTACGAATAAAAAACTAATTCGAAAAGAATCTAATGCTCAGATAGACATCAACTCAAATACCGACCCAATTGCCAGAATAAAATTGAAAGCAAGACGTTCCGGAGCACCTTCCTGTCCAGATATTTACAATGAAATTCCGCAAAATGCAACTATTGACACTCCTCAAATGGCCATGTTAAAGGAAAGAATTGCTAATTGTAATGAAGGAAAGAAAAAAGCCAGCAATACAGCGGCGACGACGCCACGACCAAAATCAGTTCCAGCTATTCGCCAAACCCCCACCAGGATGGTTAAGACACCAGCACCATCTTCAGCTTCACCTAAATGTCGAACCCCAGCAGAGATGGCTAAGACGCCAAGACCAACGACTTCTTCAACACGTCAAATACCTGAAGGGGTTATGACTCAGTCACCAAGACCAACATTATTTTCAGTTTTATTTCAAAGTCCGGCAAGGGTTTTGACGCCTCAACCACCATCAAGTTCAGCTGTACTCCAAACCTCTCAGAAGAACACTGCCAGCATTCAGAGTTCGACAGCCACTACAACTGTCTCCACAAAAGTTTTAGGCGCACAACATCCGGTATATGAAAAATAATTAACATTAGCTCTGCTGAGTGGAAACGTTTCTATTGCCACTTATAACTATTTGGCAAATTTTATTTCTTACAGGTTCCAGAAATTTCGCAGTTTTTAGGAAATGGCTGTAATACTGTTCCACAATTTGACACAATAGATGCAATGGACGTAGACATGATGCCCGCAACAACACCCAACCAACCAAAGCAATTATTGATTATCATCGACACAAACGTTTGGCTAAGTAATACAATAATTAATCATTATTTTATTTTATTCCCAACTATCCCTTTACCTGCCTATCATCAATTCTTCTCAATTGATTTGTTGATTATAAATATTTAAATTATAGGCCATCAGAACCAAATTCAAGAAATCCTTGTTACCAAATTTTCCATAAATGGAGATTCCACTCTCACTAAGCAAGCTATGCTTGTTATCCCATGGATGGTATTGCAAGAGATAGATCACAAAATTAAAAATAGTAAATGCAAGTCGAAGTCTGCTGAATTCAGAAACGCTTCCAAATTTATCAATGGCTTGCTGTCGACAAAACATCCGCGTGTGAAAGGACAAAAAGCCGCAGAGGCTATCATAGGCATGGAATTTAAAGAATTAATGGCAGACGACTCGATATTAAACTGTGCAATTCAGTATAGCAAGCTACGACAATTTATAACGGTACGTGTTTTGATTTATTACGCCCCTTTACATGATTGATTTGAAAGATTTTTAATTTTCTTTTTTAAATATTTATCTAATACTTTAATAGGTTTTTATCACAAACGACATAAATCTTCTCAACAAGGCAATGGTGCACGATATTCCATCTCTTAAGGCAGATGAAAGACTTGTTAGAAATCTACATCAAATATTCAACGAAGACAACAACCATATTGAAGTGATCAAAGATTTTGAAGACGAAACAAATGCCCCTGTCTCTGGCAGTACTTCTTTTCTATCATCAGAATCGTTTTCTTCACCAGGGCCTCCCACAACATTACTTACGTTTAATGCCAGTGTTCAAAATTCAAGTGTTCAAGTTCAAGATTTGGAGGATGTTGAAATGGATGTAGATGATCCAATGGAGGATGAAAGTAGTAGCTATACTAACAGCAACACTGGAGCTGTTGAACATCAACACATGGCGCCGAATTCTCCACCAACATTTGAAGCAGTAGCAACTGCTTTACAGCAGACGCTAACTTCCGTCAGTCCTTTTTTCTTTGAATTTAAATTTTTAAACCCTTTCTTATTACTTATGTAACTTTGTTTATAATTAATAGATAATTGTTCCAGCAATGGTTAAACAATATGGAACGGATGATTGGAGATCAGCAATTAAAATACCGCCTCCGTTTACTGTTCAGAGCGGGTTTAAATGTATTCATGTGCATTGGATAGCTGTCTTCTCATATGTTTTTCCGTCAAGGGGCGGGGACATCGCGAAAGAGCTCATAACAGTCTTTAAACAGAAGCCAAGAAATGATATAGAGTTAAAAAATTGGCGTCGCGACGTTTGTCAAATGGCGAAAATATTTCTTTCGCTAGAAAATGAAATAGCCAGTAGACCTCGCGTAGCTGACTGTTGTCGGCTTCTTGAGGTAAAACAACAGTTATCATTACATTATATTGTCATTATATGTGCAATAATAGTCACTGCTGATGTTTTTGCAAAGTTGTCTAATTTGCTGGAGATGCGTGGGTTTTTTAAAACACATATTTTCCATTCCAGGAATATGTACAATACCTTGGAATTGAATAATCGGATGCCCATCTCTTCCATTAGGCACTGCCTGTATAATTTTTGTGGTGTCAATTTTGGGATTGCGGATGTTGGGACAACATATTAAAACGTTATGTAAAAGTTTATTCACACTATATTCCTCTTCAAGTAAATAATTTTTACAAACGAATCTCAATGTCGTTTATTTTCGGACAGCTTGGATTGCATTATTTTTGTATTCAATACAAAAAAGACAACTAAGTACTTATATTATAATTATAATATCATATTTTTGTATAAGCTAGAATTTGCGGAAAAGCAATTTAAAATTTGTATAAGACTGAAAGTGCCACAATCCACATATACCAACGTCAGCGTCCGAGCTCGAATGACTCGGTTGAAATAGCAGGCTTGTTGGTGAAATAAGCTGATGTATTATACTCCAGAACATGTATCCCCAGAGCTGTTACCACATGGAGATACTGATTAATGAATTCGATGCCCAGAATTCCTCTTGAAAACTGCTTCTTTGAAACTATAACCCATTGTGGTAGAATTTCGTCCATGTACTTGTAAACCATCAGGGCCTTGTTGACGAACATATTTTATGTGATATAAAGATATAATGCATGCTGTATTAAATCATTAATTATAATTCGTTGATGTTTATTTTACCTGGCCAAATGTTCCAAGAATTATTTCAGCGCGACCATCCATATCAATATCAGCTACACAGCAAGCTTGAACCGTATCCCATCGGGAACTAAACTTGAGTGGTGTACCACTCTTAAAACGCTCCTCATATGAATTCCTATTAAAATGAAATCCATTTTGTTTCTGCATTAATACGATTACAAAATTTAATCATAAATGAAATTTATTTCAATCATCAAATGCAATTGAAATATGCACACGTATAATAAAACAATTAAAACACTTCTTTACGCGTAAACATAAGTTGGGGATAATGCGGAAGACACTATCACATTTAGTTCGAAACCATCCAGGTACGATTGGATTGAAGTAATCAATCCGTCATACGTATGTTCAATCTTTTCATAGTTCTCATCACTGGAAGACAACGTTGTATCTAATGATTCCGTTAAACTTGATGAATCTCCATCGGCCCCTAATTCAAGATTTTTAATTTCATTGGCTAGTTTGTCTGAAATCTCTTCAACTGGGCTATTTCGGGGGCTAGAATTGGAATCGCCCTCTGGTTGGGGGCTACGAGACTTGGAAGTAGCAGTTGAAGCAGTGCTTTCAGTCATACTGCCCTGCATCTTGGTTTGGGGTTTGCATGTGACGATCCAGATGAGTAGAGTACCATTCTGAAGCCCACATAGTGTAATGCGTCTAAATATTAAAATGAATCGTATCGTAAGTCTACTTTAATATAGTGAAAATTCCAATCACCACATCTTTTGGAGTTTGAGCTAAGTAATATATACAATCCAGATCTTGATTTCCATACCGTGTAATTTCATTTACTGGTTCGATACGAATTCGGGTGACAATATCCGGAAATTTTTGTGTTAGTTCAGGAAAATAAGTGCCAACAGGAACTTCGACAAAAGTGGATGATTCGTCATCAGATTCATATACATGAACTTTATGATCGGAACCACTCAACAGTAAGACATTTCCCTGTTGGCAAAACCATACATTCAGTCTCCACTGATTAATCAATAGGAGATATTATCCTGTAATCTTTAAAATACATGCAAATATTAAAGTCACCTACAAAATTCCCATTAGATTTTACAACTGGAACATGATATAAATGGAATGGAAAAAAATCCAGTTTAAATGAAACATGGTTTTGGCCTATAAACTCAAACTGACTTGAATGGAATTCTTCTTTGGGTTGAAAGTTAATTCTAGATAATGATTTGTTTGATCCCGTAGATGTTGTCGATGTAGGCGAATTTTGGTCTGATGACGATATCCAAGTAGAATAAATGTGAAGATGGCTGGTTACATGTTTTCCTTTCCCAACAGGAATTGCCCCAGGAACGTTGGCCCCATTTACTTTCTACAAAATACGATTGAAGGTCGGCTTTACTTAATTAATTTGAGTTTTCAGAGAAGAGATTTATGACCGTTTAAAGTATTTATAAAAAGGATTAACCTGTGCAAACGCTACTGCTAAAACGGGAAAGGTATCTACGTAAGCGTCTACCGCGATTATATCACATTCATCTGAAAGCCAACAAGAAAAAAAACTACGGTCAAGGTTAACGGTTAACAATACAAACAAAAATACTCCATGAACAAACCAACATTTAAAAAAAAACTCTATACAGGTTTATTAACATTGACAGGTGTACTAATCTGTGACATCAAGTTGTCTGACGTGACGTACGAGGTAAATTTTGGAGTGGAATTTCTCGAACTTCCTTTTTCGATATCTGTGCAAAGACCTTCCCATGATCACCAGTTCCCACAATAAGATGATTGCCAAGTTTACTCACAGAGTAAATATTTGCCTGAGACGGAAGTTGAATAAAATGCTCTTCCTTCATAACTGGACTGCATTAAAATTAAAACATTATAAATGTAACTCCTTCTTTGTTGTTACTTTATTCTGCAGTCTCCTCCCCGCTCGTGTCCATTCCCATTCACCTATTTAAAATATACAGAGCAACAACAACAACAGTGCACACCTGTTCACCTGCACAGCTGTATTTGTTTTCTCTCCCGAACACATGCTTCTTTCGCGCAAATAAGGCTAGCATTAAATGTAAATACGCTTTTCTATGGTTGCTGCTGTATGAGAATGAGGACGAGAGTGCACAGAGCATCGTGCTTCGGATGGATGCTAAGAATAGCCTTTCCCTTTCGTTCCAACTTTCTCCATTCTCTGCTGTCCCTTTCCTTTGTTCAGTTTATTGCATGTGACATGATTCCATGATGTTGTGAATAAAAAAGTAGTAATTAAAATAGTTGTGGTTCTTCTTGCTTCGGCTCATCATTTCTTGATTTTGATTGATGCATTTTTATTGTTTTTTACATACTAACTATTATGATTAAAATTAATAGTTTTGCAGTGAAAGTTAACGATTCTTTAATTTTGCAATAATGCATTTAGTTTATTCTCTGAGCGTTTACATTTTTAGGATAAATGTAACAGTAGTTTTTAGTTAGATCATTATAACGTTTATATAGTATATTATAATTTACAGGAGAATAGGGAATAAAGGTATATAGATTTTGGATTTTTCTATACTTCCACACGATAAATACTAATTAAATTACAACTAATTATGCATAAACGTTTAAAGGTATCGCATAACATTTTTATTGATCACATACACGATTTTTGTCATTATTACTCATTGCTTTTTTCCTTTATATGTATTCTGTATTAGGTATTATAGCTTTCTTCAAAGTGAGATTAAGAGATGAATATATTATTATTCAACCATAAATTACAATAGAATTTTTAAATAGTTCTTTATTTGTAGTATACGAACAAAAAACTGAGAAATTGCGATCTCATCATTCTCATCTAAATCCAATATAGTTTTGCTATATAAGTGCATATATAATATATCAGTTATAGAACATACAATTCAACAGGAGATTTAAGGTGGTGGTAAATATGCAATGGCTCACAGCAGACTGTATACATTGCCATGCATAGTTTTGCTTTCTTATGGATATGCCTACTTGCAACTTTCCCTCTTGAATTTTAACTATTGCTACTTTGTTATTTTCTACAACAGAGATTGGAAGTGAATTTGTAAACTCACTTTAAAAGATGG
Organism: Entomobrya corticalis; assembly: GCA_034694325.1. Lineage (NCBI taxonomy): Eukaryota > Metazoa > Arthropoda > Collembola > Entomobryomorpha > Entomobryidae > Entomobrya > Entomobrya corticalis. Next base: position 13,607 of record JAQFYG010002787.1, read on the forward strand.
TTGATCTTTTATATTATTTTAGGATTAAGTTTGAACTTTTACATGAATTCCTTTACCGATGACTATGTATAAATTATACATATAATAACTGTTTTCTATTTTATTTATTTATATATATTATTATGCATTTATATATACTTTCTCATTGTTACAATTAAATACAAACTAGAATAACTGTTACATTAATCATAATAGTTTACATATTTTATATTTATGTATACATT
>JAQFYG010002788.1:0-13828 GCA_034694325.1 Entomobrya corticalis
TTAACAGATCACAGAGAAACAGAGTAAATTCCCTCACATTTTCTTATTTTGCGGCCTACAGTGTCAATATGTTATTTTTCCCACTGTCCTGATGTGAAAGACTTGTTTTCTTTTCATCGATTTGGGGAATGAAGTCGAGAAGTCCTTGGATGTTGACATTTCTTTCTATCTGCTCTCCCACTTTCCCTCATATGCACACACTTACGGAAAAGGGCCAGCTCCTCCTTTTTCAAGCTGGGGCTTCTGGTAATAATCCGGCGTGATAAAATGTGGGCGCCAATATACAATATGGGGAACATATATTATATAGCAGTAAATATATTATTGAGATTCTCGGTGCGCAAACGAAGTCTTTATGAGTATTTATGTGCGGGTCTTAATGCAGTTTACACTCTGTCCTGTTTCTCATCCTCCCTATTAGAAACAGCAGGCACCTAGGTGTCTTGACACTAGTTTTACTTATTATATAAGAAGAGGCCACTCTGGGACACAGATGCTGTCTCCGAACATATTTCATTTTCATATTCTTGTGGCAGAGAGGTCTTAAGTCGTTAAAAACAAGAAGAAAGTTCGTTGGGATGTTACTCTTACTTTACTTAAATCAGGAACTTTCACTCTCTCTCTTTCTCAAAAACTTCCGTCCTTCTTCCTTCAGACTTGTTTGCAACTCAAATTTAAATTGGGGGAAATCTCGAAGACAAATACTCCCGTCAGGATAGCATTCATAATGCATGCCGAACATCTACCTTCAAATGTGTGTACTTACACATTATCCTCGCACTCACATATTTGTTAAATCATTCTATACTTCTATATAGCAAATCTAAAATAAAGCATATTCTCACAATATGAATTAAAGTTGATTTTTTACAATAACAAAGGTAATTCCTAATAGATTTTGAAAGCTAAAAGGGATTGGATTGTTGTGATTAAACATACTTGTTTTTATCTTGTCTGTTCATCAATTTTAAAACCAAACGCAACTCATCGTCAGTTCTTTAATGGATTTTTTTGGAATCTTTTATTTCATTGAAAGTGGTCTTTATGCAATTTAATTTTTTGAGCATCTATATGTTTACAAAATAGCAGTTTAAGCTAAGCATCCTGTTTCAAAAATAAATTTTGCGTTTTTCTTCAGATGCCATAAAACATCATTGAACAAGTCCATCGATACTGTAATTGTTATATTATGCAAAACAGGATTGCATAAATGTGATATTACATATATTTTTAAGTGTTTAAAATGCATTGAACACCACTAACAAATGGTTCAACAAAAATCTGTGATAGCCTGAAAAAATCAATAAGTTAAATTGAGCATTCATAGTCAACTGTATTTCTCCTAGTATTATCAACAGCGGTGATGGGACTTTGAAAATTAAATTTCTTAACCAGTTTACCTTTGTCTAGGACAAAATGTGATCATGGAAGATATCTTTGGGTCATGAAAAACTCTTACAGGAAGCTTGGGACTTTCAATTTGCTATATATTCCATGTTACTACATACGTTTAACCGGACTTTTATTTCGTAAAAGAATGCAAACTTACAGTCGTACCACCAAAATAGTTTCTTTTACTGTTCCATCAATTTGTGGGCATTTATATCTGTATAGGGACTCATTCTAACTGTCAGCAGTTCAAGAAGTGAATTTATGTATCAATTACTTTCTCCACTGAAAAAAACATCTCTCCATTCTCAATGTCTGCAAGTGACCATTGAAAATTTAAAAAATATGTACCTACATTAAAACTACAATATGCCGTTTATTCTTACTCAATGTCGGTTACCAGTTACCGACCACGTTGTGTTGTTGATTAAATTCTCGTCAAGTAACAGCAGTATTTTTACTTTTCACTAACACATTCAAATAACACTACCAACATCTTGTAATCAGTTGTTTGTACATTGTTTCCTTTGAAAATCGACAAGATCAATTCTAACTATCCAAAGCAAAGCAATGTTTACTTCTAAAAGGTTGGGTTACACACTAGCTTAAAATATTCTATTGGATTCGGAACTGAAAATCATAAACCCTATTCGGTACTATGTAGTTTCCATCAGACACACCAATTCAAATGTAAATCATGTATACACGTACGTATTTTCTCCTTCAGCAGAACATTTTTTATATTCCATGAGCAAATGGATTTATGCAAAGTGGTATTCGTATTACTATTAGGTCAGCTAGATTTGTAAGTATTTACAATAGCATGGAAATAAATTTAGCCAAGGTACGTGAATGTATGTACATATAAAAGGACATGGTTTGTAGGTGTACATAGAATTAGATACACGTTTTTCAGCTTGTTCCTTTTCGTGGCAGCTGTAGTGTGAAGAAGAGAAATGGTAGGATCAAGACAAGGAAGGCGATGAGTTGTCTGTTGGCAAAAAGAAAAGGAGAAACTGCTACAGAAAAAAACGAGAATGCACACCACACATGCAACACACGATATTATGAGATGTGTGTTGCGAGAAAGCAACAGTAGTTTTTTTGTTTCTAGTTTTGTGTCGGCTATATTAAAGCGGTACTACACTGACATTGTCCGTCCACGAAATTCTAAAGTATAACGTACTTTTAACTATCATAAAGAAACATGAGAGTTGAGTTGACTCAAGGAGTCAGAAAATAAACTTTTATTCAGCTGCACACTCTGTTAGTTTTCAACCACTAGGATTACAAATTTTATCAGTTTTTATTTAAAAGTGAATACATACTTGTACATGAAAACGTGGTTAGTTGGTGAACGCATATATTTTCACTTATGTAATATACAAAACTTAGTCAACAAAAGTGGTCCTTGAGAATCAGCATAGGAAAGGATCAGTCACGCCTTTGTATGCCTTTTTCTAGAGCTTAAGATTTCGTGTCCACATCCATCCATCCCCTTCTTTGCAACAAGCCAACTTTGTGCCGCTAGCCAACTTTTCCTATCCTATAGGACTTATTTCTCTCTCTCTCGCTGCTCCTTGTTTCCTTCTTACTTTTCATCTGCTAGAGACAACTAGCTACATACATAAGAAAATAGTGTGTTTTTCTGCTGTTGAGCTGAAGGATACATGCCTAATTTTCCCGTTTTTGTGTGTATATATGTCAGAGAGTTGAGCTCAGAAAAGGACAGCACATGTTTAACAAGGGAACATAGCAAAAGAAAGAAAAAAAGGCAGAAGTAACCGTGATGTTGAAGATGATATGATTCTTGCAAAAGATAAATGAAGAAACAGCACCGCTGTGTGTTTTTATAAGAAAACTAGAGTATTGCCGTCAACTGGGCAGTACAAAGAAGAGAAAGTTCTTAAAACTGAACACACCTTTACCTTTCTTCAAACAGCCTCATATTCTTACCGCCGTGCTGTTCATGTTCTCGAATTCTTCTTTTTATACAGGAAGTGGTTCGTCGGAATACAAAAAAAATATTCTTTTTCTCAAGCATATATTTTACATGACTGCAGCCGAATAAAAGTTGAATGTTATGTTTTCTTAGGAAATCTGCTATGAAACTCCAAGTGGCACCTTTTTGTAATGAAAGTTGTTGCAGAAGAGAAGAGGAAAACCAACAAAAACTTGAAAACTGTACGTAGTATGTGTATACATAAAATGGTGTACCACAATATTCTAGTGGGTAGCATGAAAATATGTACAAAGTAGTGTGTAAGAAGAGTAAGCTACAAGTAAATTCTCATTTCAAGTTCCGAAACTGATATTTTCATCTCTTTCACACACATCAACAGAAAAGAGGTAGATGCATTATAATATCTCGCCATTTTTGCTTTGAAAATCCATGCATGATACACTTTTAAATATATATCATTGTCTAGTCGGGATAGATATATATACTATATACAGCATACATGATAAATATATTTATATTGACTACTCTTCTCACTCACACTTTAGTACTTTTTTGCCAAAGTACATTGGCCATCTCATCAATTATTCTTTGCAAGTTTTTCTTTCCTCACAGCCATCTCTTTCCACTTTTCTATTCTAGTTGGCCATATTGGTTTTCCTTCAAAAAGTGAGCTTTCTCTACTTTTTTACTGTGTATTCAATATACCTAATATAATATAATATTATCACGAGAATATATAATATAAAAAAGTAAGTTCTTCGACAAAGCACTTTCTTTTTACTTTTTACATCTTTATCCGTCCTTTCAATTCATATTAAACCTACATTTATGACTTTATATCGTTTCCCATTCGATAAGTATATAAAAAGTAAAGATTTTTTGTATGTGGAAGATGTAAGATGTACTGTCAGAGTACGTATACATTTAATATGGCACAAAAACGACGATGTTATATCATCTTTTGTATCTCGCAGTCGTTGCATGCATGGTTTCTTAAAAAATAATGTTCCCCATTTCCCCTTTATGATGTGAGCCAAAGTGATGTTGGTGGTAATAATATAATGAATGTAAAGTAAAAGACTCCCAATAGAATGAAACAGGAATCTCAAAGGAATTTTAAGGGCTCATGCTCCCTATATTCGTAAAAAGGTGTTGTTCTATTTGATATAAATATACAACTAGAACGTGGTCGTGAAAGGCTATGTTATTGTTGTATACCAAGTGAGAAACACGGAGAAGAGGATGATAACGTTAGTGTGTATGCTTAAAACTCTGTCATATGTTGACAATAATTCATTTAATAAAGTTAAACTTAAACTGACTTAAGCTGCATGAGTTAATCTTTTCTTACCAATGCATGCATGCTAAAAAAGTTTGAACCTTGAAAATTAACGAATGCTAAATATCTCAAAACTGCACCAGGTTCTTCATTTTAGCTTTTACTATGATTAGAGATGGGAAAGTCCACACAAAGATCATCAAGACATGGTGGTGTTTGAGAAACTAGACAAAGAAGACATGGTGTTCACTTAAGTTCTATCAAGCTGACGTGTGATTCCGTATCATATTTGTAAAGAAGATTCAACTTCGAATGTGATCGCATTTGAGCCTAAAATGTATAAAATTTGGGGGTAGCTTTGATGGTCATTGATATCTAAAATCTTATTAATCTTACCAACGATGACATCCGTTAGTAGCAATTGCTTATTCCTACTATCTTACTGCCAATACAAGGGTACTGTACACAACTTTCACAATTTTGCATGATATCCTTTAGAATGATTAAAATCCTAGACCAAATATTTAACCAAAAAATATAGAAACATTGGAATTATAGTTGGGCTTAATATACCATAAGTTTTCCGTTGAGTAAAAGTCATTCATTGAAAATTCTTTCGTGAAAAAGAAATCCTTGCTTATAACTTTTGTTTTTGGTAACGACTTATAGTGGATTTTAATTCTAGATGAACTATACAGTGCCATATGAATGATAACGGTTAGAGATGACTGTAAAAAGGGAAAGGATAGAATATAGTTTTTTTGTGCTACCTAAAAATAAATAGACTTTCACCTTTTCTTGTTGATTAAAAGGATAATACGAAATAAAAGAGATAGTATTTAGCAATCTATATGCATTAATACCCATACAATGTAGAAAAAACGAACTCTGTTGGATCCTAAAAGTATCCTTATACTACGGCGTTTATTTTTTACTTTCATCTCAATTCAAATATAGATGATGGGGATAGTACATGGTGTTTGATGACAACCGCCTTTCATTATAGATTTAAATTTGGAAAAGTGTTTAAGTCGCATATTTATCACAATCATTTGTACTCTATATATTATACTTTGGGGAGATATACGTGTATATTTAAACTGTGAATAAGAGAAAATCAAGCTTTAGAAGACAATTTTCAAAGAAAATCTATTTGAAAATTTTAGGTGTGCAATCGTACTTTTAGAATTATCGAGAAGTTTTGCATACTTAAAACAAAGTTTAAAATAAAATATTATTCTTACTAAAAAATTATACAATCATAATGGCGTTTCAAACATCCTAACTATATGGTTATTATATTGTTATATACATATTGCTATTGCGCTTGAATTGCTACCGCACCAACTACCAACTATACGGATCATATAAATATAGGATAAAACTTTACTTATTCTTATAATAAAGACCTCAATGGAACTTTTATTGAAGTGGTGAAGAATTTGAAAAAAAATGAAAGAAATATATGCATAGTTGATTCCGAATTCTTTATGACTTCATCTAACTTTTCAATGACATCGTTTAATTTTTACCTTTAGCTATAGGTACTCACAATCTATTGCAAAGAATCGGGGTATATTAACTCTTGTATATATATGGGGCAATGATATTGTATCAACACTTCAATCCCTCTTTCTACGTTTTCTTTAGCTCTAATTTTTTAAACCTTTCAATCAATTTTCTTAGATTCCTGTAATTTATAAGCTTTTTTATAGTGTTTTTACAGTCAAAAACTTTTATATTTATGCAGATGCTGTTCACAAAAAGTAACTTATTTCTATATTTATATCACATTTCTACCGTAAGAAAGCAGTAGTTATATAAATACGCGTTTGTTCTTAGCAGTCAAAGATTAAATACTTTTCTCGATCGGTCCATTTTCTCTTCTTTAGCACCAACATCAATTTATAAATTATTTATGTATGTACCTTTATATGGTTTCCATAAATAATATTTACCGGCTATAAATTATTTTGTGCAGCTCGTGATATGAAATAGTAGCAGGATAATTAAAAATATAAGTTTTATATCGTTAAGTATGACGGGCAAAAGTTACCAATTATGTTTTATTACAATTTGTTATATATGATACACATAACAGAAAGAAATTACCAGACTTTCAGCGACTCTGGTTTAGTGAAAAGTAGATACAGGTTAGGTATTATTATATCGTACTGTACTGACTAATCATAAATTCCCCTTGCTTGACATAACGATTTCTTGAAAAAGCAGTCGAATATTACAAATTGCTATATTTGGAGTTATATTTACCAGTGATACGGTACACCACAATGATTTCCCTGAGGCTTTTCTGTTTTCTTTTTTCGGTTTGTTCACGATGGAAAATTCCCAAGTTGTAAATATTGATATCAACTTGCTCAATAAAAACATTCTAAAACACCAATAAGCATAAGTATTAAAGTATAAAAATCCAAGCAATATGTTTGTATTTCACCATGTTTCAAATAAAAGTAGAGCAGCTCAAGATAATACTTTTGATGATTTTCTTTCATTTCATTCTGGAGGCAAGGATCGAATAATAAATATACACATATGTAATACTTATTCCACAGTTTACTCTTCCTGATTTAAGTAGTCATTTTGTTCAAAATTCAAACTTAAATGTTCTATGATGGCTATTGATGCTATTTTATATTCATTGTGGATATTTTTACTAAAATAATCAGAAAAACGTAGCACAACTTACAATCTCTCCCCCAGGTTGTTATATTTTTTGTTGCTTTCTCATCCACAAATAATCATCTTGATAGAGCTACAAGGAAAGATCGTCATGCATCCACAAGCTATTCCGTTTGTATATCTGACTATTGTAAATAGGCAAGTTACTTTCATCAAGGGAGGGTTGGCAGTGAAGACAGTCAGTACGGTACGTTCATTTTTTCTGTTGAAACGAAGGGAAGGACAGAACAGACAGGAAACAAGGTGAAAACTGAAGCCTAGAAGTTTCATGGTGTAATCTACACTTAAATCCAATATTATCATAGTGAGAGGTGAAGTCATTTTGTTCGCAGTAACAGTAAATCACAATCGACACTTTCTCAGTGACCCAACCTTCAGGCACTACTACTGTTAGAAAGAATGCTTGCTTTATTATCCAATCGTCACAACAAGCAAGCACTGCCATCAATATGTGTCCTCTTGGCGAAGGAACATGTATGGAAAAATGTCAATAATTTTGTTTTTGACATTCTAAAGAAAAATATGTCGCTTGTTTTAGACAAACTACGAGGAAGACTTCAATAGAATAGTACAAAAAAATACATAACAGGTTCTAGCATAATATTATTTATAATCACTTGCTTGTATTTCAATACACAAGTGTGAAGTGATCGGTATATACGCACAAAACAACATTTGAAAATTTCTAATGAAACATGGACGAACTTGGATACACTTCGGAAAAACTTTTGTTTATAAATCATAATTAATAGGTGAAAGCTTCTATTTATTTGATAGTGAGCATGATTTACCAGTTTAAACAAAATTACTTTCACTTCCTCATCAAAGTTTATTTTATTGAATGTATCCAGACAAAAACCCATTGGAAATCCTTTAACACATAATTAACTTAATGAGATCGTAAACAGCGTATTATTTAGCTCAAATAAATACTACTGAGCCCACTGGTTTGTGTCATATATGTAGAAAATTTATATTTATCTTATGCTCTTTGTATCTTCTGCTTTTACATGAACCAGTCAGTATTTTTATATTTTGTGCATAAAATTTAGCCTTACATGACATGTCATACAGAGATTATTTCTATAAGCGCATTTGGCGAGTAGTAAATTAAACTAAAATATCAGCTCAATTAATTATTCAAAAGCAACGTAGCGAGGAACTAGAGTGGCTCTAGAATAAAGAGCATGTAACAATCTAATCAGCCACTACATATAAGCTTTGCCAGGAGTAAATCCCGACAGTTTTAGCGGTGATACAAATTTGATGTATCTCAAATTGCATAAAAGTATAGAAGGCATAAGAATCTTGCTGTTGCTCTTTCCCATCTCACCATACTGCCTTTTCAGCGGCAATTTTATTCCTAAACTGATGGAGTGGAATCAGAAACACGGTTTTATCTCGATATTGAATGGGAATATATACGGACTCGCCAGCCATAAAATTATCTACTTTGTAGCAGGTTATATTTTTGAAAAGGGTGTCTATTCTAAAAACTAAACGCAGCATTGAATTTTTGAAGCTACTTTTGTACCCATCATTATCATCTTGATTCAAATTATGAAAGCAAATTATAGATTTTGGTGTTTCTATTCTGCCTCGCGCGTTAAATGCGCGTCGTATATATCTTGGGCACAGGGAGCATTTCGTTTTTAAATAAGTTTATAATAAAATAAGAATTGATTTCATGGTGTTTGTAGTGTTTTGGAGAAAATACTATAAAATCAACTTGTATCGTGTTTACTATAGAAGCCTGTAATCAAGGGGGAGCAAGAGGAGAAGAACCATTCTCGTATTTCCCTGTCACATGCATTCATTTTCAAATTAGGATGACAGAATTACAATGACCAGACTTGCATTAGGAAAACGAGGTTCTCTATCCTTCCCTTTTTAGTAGAGAAACTCTTTTGTTGTCCTGCTCAGTCAGAAAACCTTTTCATTTTTGCTCGTGGCACTTTATAACCCTGATATACCTAATATACAAACCTATAAACCTATATCAAACCATGATGTTTCTAGAAAATGTCAAATAACATAATATTATAGCATCTTGGAAGGATGCATAGGTATTCAAATTTCAAGCAGCAATGTCTCTCCACAACATGAATGAGTAGCAGTTAGTTATTAGAAACAAATAATGAATGTGTCTCTCTAGACTCTTGAGAACCCCTCTCGCCACCGCAGACACATACACACAAGCTAAATGAAAGCATTTCACATTTTCGATCTTTTCCTTTTTGTTTCATTATTGCCATCACAGGATGATTTGTGGACCCAGCGTCAACTCTCTACACTCTCTACGTTTCAGACGTTCGCTCGGGGTCAAGATCAGAAAGGAGGTCATCATCATGCTTCCTCCGCTGCTGGAACTGTGGCACCACCACCGCCTCCGCCACCACTAGCTTCATCTACTGCAGCAGCAGATTTAAATGGGAAGACTAATGGGAACGGGATCAGCGGAGCAAGATTTCTTGGAGTCGTAAGCAACGGAGGATTCACCAATGGAAATGCCTCTCACCATTACCATCATCAGCATCATATTCCCTGGAATGATAGTCCTCCTCCACCACCACCACCTCCTTCACTTGGTGGTGGAGTAATAAATGGGAATGGTCATGCTAGCCTCTCACCCACAAGCTCATCCTCAAGCGGAGGAAGTCCCAAGAATTCCATTGCGAGCAATGGGAGCATCTACCGCTACATTGAAAATAATAATAAACATCATGTAGGCAATAATGTCAGTATTACTCACGTTAATGGAACATCCGGTGGAAATGGATTGAGTGACGGAAATGATTACTATAATCATCATAACCAAACCAATACAAGCAAAAGGACGAAACCGGTCATTGATTCCGCTAAATTTATTCACAAGCCTATACCAGTTGCTGTACCAAAACTTCATTCTTCCTCCAGTGTCGGCAGTCGTAGTGGTAATAATGGGAGCGCTATTAGCCACCACGTACGGTCACGAAGTATGGAGGGTCATGAGAGCCAGTTACCAAGTGGAGGGGCTCTTGTCATACCTCCACCTGCTTTTTCGGCACCCTACCCACCAAGCTATAATGGCGATTCTTTACCATATTCTTCCATGGATTCGGAATTTATGGGAGGCTACATGCCATCTCAGGATGATGTATGTTGACGCTATTGCGATTATTACCTTTATTCAATTTTATTGAATTTCTTTTTAATGCAATTTTTATACCATTTTGTTCAACTGACTTATTTTTATATTGTATTCAACGATTGAATTGTTGGAATTTAGATCTCGTGTTGATTTTGATTTTACACAGGAACAGATTATTCAAGTTACCTGTGCTATGCTGAACGGCGACAAAAGATTCGGGTTCAGTGTTATTGGAGGACGAGAGGAGGGATTTCCACCGTGCATTGACGAAATTACACCAGGTAACAGTTTGAAAATGCTTACTTTTACTGTTTTTCTAAACGGTTTTGCTTTTGCTGCATCATTGCTATGTTAAATTGGGCTTGAAAATCCTGCTAATAACAATATATTTGTATGTATTGCTTATATACAGAAAATGCGTTCGACCTTTTATAGCATATTGAGTACAGAAATTGCTGAAACGTGACATAAAATATGTCAAATGTAACAATAATGCTAGAAAAATTCAATTTCAAAGCTTGCAGAATGTAGTGGACAAAACTGAAGCAAAGCTAATCAAGATAACATATATGAATTTTTCCTTGAGTTTCATGGAGAAAATCAAAATTAGCTAGAACGTTAACAACTTCATATTGGCGCAGGAAACGTTTATTTGATTTTTAAATACGTGACTTGCGTGAATTAACAGGATTATCCCATTCTCCCAAAAAAATCAAATCACTATGTTTGGAAAGTTGAAAACTACCCGAGGGCATCAAGAACAAAAATGCACAGCATTCATTGCTTTTATACTGAGGCACGTAGTAGCCACCTAGCCCTTACACATAACTACTTTTCACATCAGAGGCATTTTCCAACATGGTCGTTTTTATCGTTTTGTTGATTACGATTACGCAGTTCCCACTTTCCAGCGAGACCCGAAAAATACAAATACAAAGTTTGGTGAGTTCTATTTGTTTTTGGCTTCTTTCTGCAAACTGTTCGTTATATGTCATGTAGTTATTATTATAGGAATTCATTTCGAAAAGTCTATTCTTATCAGGATCACGAACGAGCGAGTCTGGTAATGTGAACGCGAGAGACAGGTGAAAGATGAGGTTGGGGTTTGCGGCCCATCACTCCTAATGAAACATCTCGTTTACACTAATACTAAATGCTCGTGCCACATTTTGTGGCTGCTCCCTCAGATTATAAAGTAGGATTCTCTCTGCATCCTGTCGCGACGTTAATGAGATAAATGATTGAAGGCATCTATACATTTTCCATATACAGATAGTTTACATTCTCAGACATGTTTAAAACATACACGTCTAGAAAATGCAAAGAATTCATCATATGACTTTCGCTTGTCCTTACACGCAGTTTGACTCTTGATATAGTGGACACCAAGGAACAACTCGAAATCTGTCCACTATAGCTATTATCCACTATATAGATACATATGGTATTTTTATCGACATTTTTCACCAAATAATACAATTCTGGATAGCTTGAAATACACGCGGTTTGAATATGGCAAATAAAAATTCATTACAGCATTAAATGCAAGAAAGTCCGATTTTGGGATGGATTTGATGAGGGAACCATCCACATTTTTCAACATTTTCAGGAAATGTCAACCATATAGCATGAAAAGGCTCTCTACAGCAAGTCAAAGTCTGCCCACTATAGCTACTTGACCATAATATAGTGTCCGCTATGTCGAGAGTCAACTGTATTTCGAAAGGTAAATATCTCACACGCCCTTTTTGTGTTAAAATGCGCAACGGTTTTCACTGACATTTAGTTTTCCTCGTGTTTGCAGCACATCGGCCTTGTGTCTTGTTCTGATGCATGATGATCAAATTTACCTATATACGAATAGGTATCAACGTCCAACGGTTTCCAGAAATATGTTCAACTAATAACTCTCTACCTTTACATTCTTATAACGAGATTATGTGGATACATGTGTTTAAATTTTTAACTTTGCTTACGTAGTTAATTTGCGATTTTAAATCACATTGAAATGAAAAAATGTAATAAAAATGTATTCATGAAGTTCTTATATTTAAACTTTTTTATATTCTTTTAAAAATTACCCCTAATATTTCTACTATGCCCTATTTCATGTAAAAGTTCCACTTTTAATAGACAAATTTACAGTTGATAGAGTAAAAGTAAAGACAGTAATGCACATACGGATACGATTCCAGCCTGCTTCGTGCGAAAAATTGAGTCTTGAAAAGAAAGATGCCTAGAAACGGTGATCGCAAAAGCATGAGATTTTCTCATTTTCGATGCTTCATGGAGGAATGCAATGTGGATTTTTTTCTCGTTGGTGCGTTTAGGCAAAGAAGTGAATGGAACATTGTATTGACAAAAAAGATGCACGAAATACGAATAATTCCCAATACCACACTTCTCATTTCAAGTTGTAGTTATAGTCAGGCCACGCAGCATATTACATGTATATACGAATATGTGACTATTTGACATCGGGTTATTCGGGTTTAACTATTGTGCTACAGCTATCGGCTGGCATACGTGATTTTCGGATACTTTCTATATCACCATTTTTCAGTTTTTTATATTCTTACCCACCCGCAAATTGTACGAGAAAACTTTGAATGTGTTTTAAAGACAAGTAAATAGAGTAACAATAGAAGCTACCAAATCCATGTTAATTCGTGCTATATTCAAGAAAAATACAAAATGTATAAATAAACTACATGTACCTGAGAATATTCATTAATGGATACTCAAATATAAGATAAGTAAAATCGCGATGGTCGCGTCATGTATTCATGCTCAAAATATTCAAAAAATCAGGACGATATTATACAAAGGTATGTCTAGTATTAATATCTATCTAGAATAATTTGTAATAGGATCTCCCTTTTTATATTTTTATGTGATGGGCTAGATAAATTCACGTGTGATAGCATGTGCCCATAAAAGAAATTGCTTCAGCAAGCAAACTGCAAATAGTTTGTACTTATAAAAAGATAATATAACATACATGGAGCTTTTGTCTCACTTTTAATTGCCATAATAAATTAACTGTTCAAACTTTGTTATTCCAAATGACCTGGAAAGTCATTTCCAAACTGCATCCGTTTGTAGACAAAGGACATGTTTTGCCGTTATATTGGCACCAAAAGAATGTTTTGAACTGGACGGGTAGAATTACCGCAGTTATGGTGCTAGTATTTCAATAACGGTCTTCCCAACCCCAAAGGCATCCATTTCTCACGCGTTTATACTATAAATCTGGAATCTGTCGTATACATAGTTTATCGTCACTGATATTTAAATAATTAAATATTAATAGTTCGAAAATGAAGTAAAATTAAGCAGAAATCTAAAACGCAAAATATTAAAACCC
>JAQFYG010002789.1:0-13828 GCA_034694325.1 Entomobrya corticalis
GCCAAAACGATGACAGGCTAGAGTCAGACACACGGTCGTAGACGTCGTAGTGTTTGTTTGTAAATACACACAGCACAACAACCAGTCAAGTCACAGACAGCTGAGCTGAAGTGAATCAGATGATTTTTGTTTGCTGCTCGGTTCGGTTCTATATGAAAAGATTCCAGTTGTTGGGTTAAAAAAGAAGCATATGATTGTGGATGAAACTTTAAATTAATTTAATTAATCGATTAACACTATCATTTACCATTTACTAGTTTAAGTTTAGAGTGTATACAATTAAGTGCATGTTTTAGCCCGAGAAAACCTCGCTTTCAGTAACGTTCACTGTACTCTTTGACCAACAAGTTGTCGTTTACTCACATTGCACATCGTCAGCTATATTTGAAATTTGAATGATTGAAGTTAGTCATTAGTCAAGTCATCAGATGAGGAACTGTTTTTATGTGCCTTAATACTTAATAAATGTTTCATCTTGTCATGAAACTAATTAAATGCCTGAATCTTGAACTTATTACTATATTTTTATTTAATTGATTGTCTACCTGAAAATGGCAGCGACTGCAGGAGATTCGTGCCTTGCGTATGAATCTGTTAGTGTAATTAGTGGTTTGCCATTAACTATTGACTGCATAAATGGATACGGTAAGTATTTACATGTGCCAAATGTTTTTAGTACTCATTTTTAGTTTTTAAAGCTTTTTTATGTCAGCGATTTTGTTTTACTTTGTTGGTTATAGATGATTTTGTTATGGTTGGTACAAAAGAAGGACATCTTCTCATTTACAAAATTACATTCAATGAGGAGAAATCCGGTCCGGATATCGCTATCGCCCTTTCCAATAAGAATTTCACTTTCTCCATTGGCTCTGGCGGAACTCGTAAGCCTATAATTCAGATAGGCATAATTCCAGAACATAAAGTTTTAATAGCACTAACAACTGGTAAGATATATTTTATAGTAACAATGATGGTCAATTACAAATTAAATGATTCAAACACGACTTTTATGATATAATAACTATGAAATAGATGGCGTCAGCACTCATGATATGGATAGTCACAACTGCAAGTGCATCAACATATTGGAACGTACAAAAGGGGCTTCGTCATTTGCTCTTGATATTCAGGTAGGCAAGAGAAATGTGTACATAGTATTTTTTGTTAACTATGAGTCTTAATATCTCGGATTTTGATCATTTTCTTATATTTACAGAGACAAACTTCACTCACAGGAGATCCTTGTTTAACCGTCCGCATGTGTGTGGTTGTAGGAAAATATCTGCAGCTGTACTATTGGAAAAATCGCAGCTTTAACGAATTGCGGGAAGATTTTATCGTGCCTGATAATCCAAAGACGGTTTCCTGGTGTAAAGAAACGATTTGTCTGGGATTTAAAAATGAATACTGCACTCTTGATGTAAATCATTTATCACTTGTTGTTGCTTGTGCTAATAACTTGAAATCCCGCTTTTTGAGCATTCGTTGTTAACATTTTTTAAAATAAATATAACTTTTACAGCTTTTGACCGGAAAGCAGAGGGACGTATCATCCAGAAGCAAATCGACTGATCCCATTATAGTCAACGTTTCTCCTAATACATTTGCTGTTGTAAATGAAAAACAGTGTTTTTTAATTCAAACGGAATGTGCCGACCCTGGCAAAGTAGATTCAAGAGATCAATCTACCAAAAAGAGTGCGCACCTGGCTGTGACATGGAGTGATTCACCAGTTTCTTTGGGTGTGTAAAAATTTGCTGAATAGCATAATGCTGTGTTTGTTAACTATGAAAATAATAAGTGCTTTATTTTTGAAAATTTCAGCATATGACGAACCATATTTTATAGGAATACTTCCAGGAAAGGGGGTAGAAGTTAGAACCATTCGACCAAAACTTAAAATCGATTCCTTTACGATAAGCCAACCAAAATTAGCATTTAGGACCAAATCGGGCCGTGTATTTATCGCGTCTTCAAATTCTATTTGGTGTTTAAAATCTACTCCCGTCGATACACAAATGGATCTATTCGTGAAACAAAAGCATTTTGACCTTGCCCTTAGTCTGAGTGTAAGTTTTGTAAACCTGTACAAACGGAGTTGCGCATTATTTGTAAGGCCTATTACAATTTCGTTCAGAAGTACCAATAAATGTTTCATTTTTTATAGAAAATTTGGGAAGAAGTGCCTACTACAAAAAACAAGAAAATAAGTCAAATAAAAAATCTTTTTGCCTTTCACTTGTTTTGCCACAAAAAGTTCCCTCAAGCAATGGAATATTTTACTGAACTTGGGACAGGTTAGCTGAATATTTCAAGAAGAAACTTTGATTTTAATCAAGTCAACACATGTGTTGCTAATAATTCATCTATTTCAGATGCTTCACACGTCATAGGACTTTTTCCTGATTTATTACCCCAAGAATACCGCAACGGTATCTATTATCCTGGGCCAGTTCCAGAGTTCCGTGGTGTTGACTTAGAAAATGGGCTAAGTGCGCTAGTCATTTATTTAACAAATGTAAGGAATACTATACATGCAGCTAAATTCTTTTAGTGACTGTTAAATTGTCTGCCGGAAACCCTCCTATTTATATGTACATGCTACTAAAATTTCAGATACGAACAGCTTTGATGGGCAGCTCTAATCAAACCGTTACTGATGCAGCTTCAATCGTAGAAGGAGGGCAAACTCTGAAGTCGAAAAGGGAACTACTACAAATCATAGATACAACATTGTTAAAGTGCTATCTTCAGGTGTGTTATTATAGTCACACATAAATCCTACATCATTTCTTTTTTGATTTCAAAGTGGTCAAAAAGAATAAATATCCTTCTTGATATTTTGAAACAGACAAACGAATCGCTAGTTGCGTCACTGCTGCGACTGAAGGACAATCATTGTCATGTCGAAGAAACGGAGCGAGCTTTGAAGAAACACCGGAAATACAATGACCTTATAATTTTGTATCAAACAAAAGGAAATCACCGGAAAGCTCTTGAGACGCTGCAAAAACAAAACAATCATGAGAGAATTATTCAGTATCTTCAAAACTTGGGAAGGGAGCACATGGATCTAATTCTTGAATTTGCAAAACCTGTACTGGAGGCAGATACCACGGATGGTCTGCGGATTTTTACCGATGATTTACATGAAGTGGAACAATTTTCTCGCCCACGAGTATATGATTTTCTACTGAAAAACTTTCCAATTCTTGTAATTCCTTATCTGGAGCACGTAGTCAATGTTTGGGAGGACACAAATGCGCTATTCCATAATGCTTTGATACATCAGTACCGAGAGAAGGCTGTGTCTGAGGAAGAAACTGAATCCATGAGAAAAGACATGAGGGAAAAACTTTTCACCTTTCTTAAAAAATCAGAGCATTTCACTCCTGAAATTGTGTTAGTTCACTTTCCTTATGACGGTAGGTCTAATTTCTTTATTTTTAGATGATCTTTAATTATAATATTTATATGAACTAGTTTGTTAAATATTAATTTTAACTTGACAGATATGTATGAAGAACGAGCGCTAATCTTTAAAAAGTTGGGTCGTCATGAACCAGTGCTTTCGATATATGTCGGGGCATTACGAGATGTGAACAAAGCAATTGACTACTGCCAAACAGTATATAATAAGAGTGATCCGAACACAAAGGATGTATTCACAATTTTACTGAAAATGTTGCTAAATCCCTCATCCACAATCTTACCTGGATTCTCAAAAGAAACTGATAAGCCTCTTGAACCGGATAATGTGTCGGTTCTAAAGCTGTTGAAAGAATACGCTCCATACTTGGATCCAATGAGGGTAAGTTGCTGAGATCTGTTGAATTTGGATTATTGAAGAGATTCTAAATGAAATTTGATTTGCAATATTACTTGTCACTACTTGCACAGGTTTTGAGCATCCTTCCTGATGATTTTAATGTGTGTGATACGGAAAAGTTTCTAAAAACTAGTGTTCAAAATCTGCTTTCTGAAAGAAGAAAACTTTTGCTCAAGAAAGGACTTGTAGAAGCGGAACATCTTAGGGTATTTAATTATCTTTTACACGACAACTACTTAGCAATTCGTTGCAAAAGTCACAATCGAATTTAATGTTTTAGGCAAAGTACGACCAAATTTACGTGGAATCAGAGGGTTTTACCATAAGTGACTATACCGTATGTGGAAAGGAAAATTGCAACAAAAGATTGACAAGTCAAAGGTATGATCAATATGATAAATTGGCGTTAATTAAATATGAAGATGATAATTTTTCTTTCTATTTCTTACAGTGCATTTATTAGAAATCCGGATGGTACCATTGTACATTACTTTTGTCAACAAAAGGATTAATCCTTAGTTTTTTATGGGTTTTAAGGTAACACACTGTGTATATACGTTTCTTAAATGAAGTGGGGTGAATGTTTTAAAAATTCGGTGAAAACATCACATATATTATTATGGTACAAATTGTATCCTATATTTTAAATTATTAACAGACTATGTACAGTAATAGACAATAATACTAAAGTAAAAATATGCTACTCTAAATATAGAAATTATTAACAAAATAAGGTTCGTATTTTAGTGAACAATGAACAATTTGTTTGATGACTTAATTAAAAAAGTGTCTATAAAATTAACCTTACTCAGTTTCCAGTTCATTTGAATTTAAAAAATCCTAGCTAGACTACTACTTATATGGGCTCAACAAGAAGATAGATAACTCAGTAAAAGAACAGCAGACGACAAAATTTAAAAGTTCATATTTCATCAATTACACCCACGCCTCACCGCCTTAAGCACGGTTGATGCTGTCAATTAGAGGCAAACCTCCATACTCATCACCGGCATTTTCTAGTTGATGCTCCTTAATCAGAACTTCAAGACCGTAACGACGACGGTAATTTGCATAAAATGACTTTATGTGAGTTTCGGTTTTAGTCCCAATCACTTCTGCAACTTTCTGAAAATTCTTTCCGTACCGGCGAATACCTGCATTTTGATTATTAAGTTAATGGTTTTCAATTAGGTTTTCTGTTTAATTTTTAAAATCATATTCGGTTTTCAACTTTTATTAGACTACAGAATAATACCTAATGTATAAATTTGTGCAGGTCCGTAAGGCATGAGTCAGTGTGACTCTTTTTAGTACGCGGATTCAAAATAAAAGTATGATTGAATAATAGTATACTACAAAGTTACATCTAATAAACTCACAATTTTCGTGCAAAAAGGTACTTAGGAATTGCAAATTGCGATTGGCACAGGGCATGACAGTATTATGTGTATATTATTTATGCAACAAAAAATTGTACAGGAAAAAGCTGTGGACAGAAACAAACACTATAATAGAAATTCAACAAGGTAATAATTAATTTAATATTTATGTAAGAAAAACTGTGAATTCAGTCAAACAAACAGAAGAATACTAGGCAAGTTGGGTAAAACATGTACATTTTACGTAGCTTATTCGAGATAATATATATTTACTAATTAATAATAAGAATGGTCAAAAATTAATAATTTATCTTCACATTCTGACAAAAATAGTGAGAAAAGGAATACGTCAAATCTTGGAACAAGCTAATCGATAGGCATTAATGCAATTGAATTCTACCAAATGTAACATAATAACATAAAAGTTAGCTGTAAAATTATATTAACTATCTAATTTATAATCAAAACTATTTTTAGAAAAAAGGCGCAGCATATTCAATGATTTACGATGACGACGAACCTTGAGCTGCTAACAGTAGTTCGTGCTGTGTCCATCTAGAATTTACTCTACTGCTTGAAGGACATAGTCCCTCTTTGGGTCTTAAATTACTCAATCCCTCCTTAGGCAATCCCCGACGAAGTAACTCTACCCGTTGTTTGACATTTTGAATCTACATGAAAACAAAACCAAAATCTCTGTTCAAGGAACCAGTAGAGTAGCTACAACATGTGAAACAAACAACAGCCCCGCCTTTTTAGATAGGGAGGGATATATTCAATTACGAACTACCATGGGAAGAAAACCCTACCCGACTTTTCATATCAAGAACTTCTTTTTCAAGCCCCTGCAGTATCACATTCTCAGCCTGGGGCTGGGATCTCGCGAGCATGCTCAGGTCATCATGATTGATATTCATACCCTTTGGTGGAGCTCGACGCTGACGCAGCAAGCCAAGAGTATTTTTGTCACCTCTCCTTAACGGCCCTGTCAGGGGCCTACTGTCTCCCGTGTTCCTACCAACCATCAAAAAGTTTCTTGTTAATTATATGAACCTAATACTACTCACGGAAGCCTACTCCTAACTTCTATGAATATTATGAAATCGAAACCAAAAGCTGAAAAGCCATGATCCGATTGTTCCTACGAATTACTTTGACTGAGAGTTGCAAAATGAACAATTACGTACTTCCAGTATAAGTAGCACGTGTTACACAAGTTATCCTTTGTGTACACTTCCGTGCACGGAACCCCACAATTTCCACAGCATGAAGAGTCACTCGCTTGTTTCTGTCAGCAGAAGAAAAGGAAAGGAGATTTGGTAATAAAAAAATCGGTAATAAAAACGCTCTTTTAAGAGAAAAAAATAAGAGAAGAATTTCATTTCTTATTTACATACATAAGCCGACAATAGTATATTTTAAATTATGCACATCATTGCTTTAACGATGCTCGTTTCGCTTTTTTACGGTTCTAGTTTATCTACCTAAGTTATTTTGTATATATATCAGACAGTCGATTTCAGATTACTGTAATAGTAAAACGTTAATTAATTAATAATAATCTATACCTTCCTTAATGTACCATTTTAAAAGTATTCAGGTATGCTGAAATTCTTACTCTCCACACAATATATCGACGAAGTTTTACATAAAAGTTATATGATAATATACGACATAAATTTAAAACATAGAAAAAATACAACGGTATGTGATTAATTAACATTGAATTTACGAAATGAATGATTTTTAAAATCCAAATTAACCATGTTCTAAAATCATTACTTCATCGTCCGATTCCGAGTGAAACGCATCCTGGATCAAGCCCATTGCAGTGTGATGATGGTGATGCGCGAGATTACTTGAGATGTTGTTGTTCTGGTTATGGCCAGTCAGTGTCAATATACCACTTCCATTGGTTCCAGGTATTGAATCTTCATCCTCTTGACTGAACTTTTTTACTTGGCGATCCATTACGCTGCTCTTGTTCTTGTGCTTCTTCCAATTATAGTAATATCTTATAAGGCTAGACATCGACTTATCAGGCAGCTAAAATAATGAAAGAAAAATACATTAGTATCAATTTCAATGCCATTTGCATGGCCGTTGATTAGGTTTCTTACCATTTGTCTAATTTTGTCGAAGCATTTGCCGTGAAACTGAAATGCCTGTTCAAACAATACTTTATCTTCTATCGTCCACTCCTCAGGATGAGGAGTGAAATTTCCGAGATCTTGAGTAGCTCTTTGTATGTCATAACGATGCCAATATAGGAGACCCAGTGCCTGCTCTCCAGTGTACTGAAATTTCTCCTTGGCCATCGAAATATACTCCTCAACTATAACGGCAACATTAAATGCATTTTCACAAAAACTTTCTTGCAAGAAATAAATGACATCATACGATATTTTATTTTTACAACTTGTAACTTACTTTCACCATCTGTTAGTTTTTCTGTCGGTCGCCACACTAGCAGTGCCCGATCATTTTCTGCTTGCACATTACGATCTACGGAATATTATAAAATTATATATAAATGATACGAACTAAGCTTATAAATATAAATTAAAAGCCTACTAAAACGGGTTCTGCAAACAGCTTACCTTGTTCTGGAATTAAGTTAGGAATCTTGGCCTGGTAATCTCTACCTACCCTCATACCACCCCCTACAATCACAATATACAAATATTTTGTTTTAATTACAAGCTCAACCCATCTTTGAAATCTATTAGAAACCATTTTGGTTGTATCAACATTCAAAACTCTTAATTGCAAAATTATTTACCTCCTTCCCGTTCTTGGAATACATCTATGGGCACGGAGGGCTGGGAAGGTGTTTCGTTTTCACCATTGCCTTCCAAGTGTTTATTTTTTTCGTTCTGTGTCCATAGACAATTATTGGGCTTCGTCGGATTCGGTGATCTTCCACCCACGATACTACCCCCATTTCTAGTAAAACAATTGGATAAAAATACCTTAATTAAATCAAATCTTTGATTACATATGCTTATATATAATATAGCATTTTAATGAAGAATGGGCAGCCAGCGTTATCATTTTACCCCAAATTCATTGTATTAGTCTGAATTGCAAAGTTCTATAAACTTCTTAATATAATTAGACGTCAGTCCCAATTGGGCCTGTACTTGCACCTGCCTGCACTAACAAAACTTAACTGCGCTACCGTGTATAATGAACTAGACAACGACGTTGGACATGACTGTTAGAGACATGACAAAACGGTAATACAATAGACAAAGAAAAGAAGGTACATCTAATCGTGGCGATCCTGATTGACACCACCACCACCCTATTAAGTCTTGCTAAAGATATCATTGCTGAGAAAAACGTTCGAATAGTAGTTTTGCTTCAATTGCTTGGCTAAGCACTCGAGCAATAAACAATATGCGCACTTAGCTCGTAGGTAGATGCCGACACTGATGACAATATAACAATTATTATTATTTCCCAAATTCATCCTAAGTAATAGATTATGTCAACCCAATCCAACCTTTCTTTACACCCTATTACTTAACTACTTAATACGCCGGATGTATGTCATTCAATTATCCAAACTCAGGATTTAGAGAATAGATTTTAACTTTAACTGAGCATTTAATTGTCTTCCGTTTGATATAAGTCTTCATCCATACTATTTCATACCTGATCTCGAGCTGTTCGAAAACAACCCATTAAAATATACCCTAAGCTAAACCAGCATAGCCACCCCCTCCCCCCAACTTGGTTCAACTAATTAGCCTTCAATTTGTAATACAACCAACTTTAAATTTTTACCACTAAGACCAAACACTAAACAGTACGAGCCTATGACGTATTAAAGGCGCCTAATCCACTGCTATTAAATTGCAAAAAATATTAACTGTTCGAAAATCTCACCTCTCCATTATATGTGGTTCGGAACCCCCGATAGTCCGCAGCTCGAGTTTCAACCCACACAAAGTCAATTCACCAATTAAACATCTGATATACGTTTAAATAATAAAATCACCTCACTAGTTAAACTAATGACTAAAAATTCAATTTGCTAAGTGTTCGAGAAGCCTCACATCCAAATAATTTTTTTAAAGCTTCTCGCTCTCGCACGAGTCCCTTCCCCTTGTCGTCTATCTCGATTTGATGAGGATGATACCCATTGATCATCTCATTGCATTAAAATATAAGCCAAAACTCAACAACCAACAAACCAAGGACAGAGAGAAGCCACCGCCAGGGTAACCTTTCCGTTTTCAACTTAGCATCCAAGTTTAAGTCCAAGTCTCTCTTGTCTCTTCTTGTACAAAAAAAGCTGAATAAGAGCTTCCTCCACTACTACTTCACTAGAGCACTGGCTCCACGGCTCCACAACTCCACTTTACTTTCCAGCAACATCCTCTATTCCTATCCTGTTCCTACTACACAAGCATCCACCACCACCGCACTAAAACTTTAGAAGTGAACAAACATCCAGTTCAACTTGGTTTCAGAATTTCAGAGCTCGGCAGGGCAGAACAATAGCCAACTCTGTAAAAGCATAAAAGATGTGGTCAGCATGTAGAATACGAGACAGAAATACTCTTGTTCTTTTACAATGTTTCACGAAAGTGTTAACTTAACGTAACGTAGATTAACGTTTGAAGGCAAACTATTATCGTAAGGTATGAGCGGGTAGGGGCCCAAGGGGGCCAAGGGGGGAATCGTAAATTCAAAACATGTATAAAGCCTTGTACATCTTTTGATCTTTTGAGGAAAATAGATACTATGCGCTAATGTATTTTTCTGTCCAAGTATAAAAATTTATCTAATCAAACAACTCGATTTTCAGAAAGAGGGTCAACATCAACGATGATTAATGATTAAAATATAATTACTGGTTTAAAAATAAAAAATCAAGATATTCAGGGTTCCATGCATTACGTATTCTTGTCTCCGATTGTACATGCCAGCCGCAAAAGAGAAGCGCATAATTTTTAGGGTACTACTCTTCCCGATCTAACACTCTCTATTACGATTACGTATGTCCGTCGGTACGCCGTACGTGCTGTATAGAACGCACGCACCATGTAAAGGTAAAAAATGGTAATCAGGTAATGTTGAATGTTTCTTATTTTCTGGGTATTCATGCAATATATAAAACTTCTTTCGGAGGATCGGGATCGGAGTAATAATGAGTAGGGTTAGGGTTTAGTAAGGGTAATCACATCACAGTTTACACAAATCAGACTGACAGAACTGAAGAAGAGCAAAGCAAGCAAGCGAGCAAGACTATAAAAAATTACTAAAACTAGCCCAAGAAATGTATGTATGCATGATATTATGATGGAGATGGAAAAGCATGATGATATTTACTATAAAGATATTTTGTAATACGGTAAGCATTATAAATTATAAGTTACAGAAAGTACATTATCGTATGTACATACACACGTCATGTCATAATATCCAAAAAATTGAAGTATTTCGGGATCGGGAAGTCAGAGAAGAAAGACGAAGCGATAGAGAGAGAGGGATAATGATAAAGGGATGTTGAAGGAAGAAGGGTGAAGGGGAAGCGGTGAAACAAGAACAATTTTTAGCATTGAAATATTATATCTGAGATCCCGAACCTACAGGCTCGGATGCTTTGCGTTTTATGTACTTCTAAAGATCCAAAAACTGGAAGTTTGGATCAAATATCAATATGTATTTAAGCTGTTTTGTCATCCTCTTTTGGTTATGATAAAAAACCAAGCCTTATATTTGTATGTTGCAAACTTGAAAGCATAACAGCTAGTTACAAGTTTGCAAGATGCAACAGCGTAACTCGTAAGTCAGCGTGTAAAAGCGTTATGAACTGAAGGACACGAATTTATAGAAGTAGCGAATATTATGTTTTTGCCAACATTTTCTCTATAATATTTTCTTCTACATTGATCCCAGTGTGTGTGTGGAGTGGACAAGATATACTTACTCATAAATTTTATGAATAAACTAAAACAATGAAGATGATCAGACGGAGTGACCAAGTTGTTTAGTTTCTTATAGTGCGCACTCGTACGTACTACAAAACTACTCATCATCATATCATATTACATATAGAGTTGAATAATAAAATGGGTTTAAAATGTAGATATTTTTCGGTGTATTTAAGTACTACAGAAAATATTGTGCATATTTTTTCACTGTTCATTATACTACTTAATTTTTTATTCCATCATCGCATGTCGCTTGCATTATAACATTCATATACGTATATATCTTTTATGTACCACCTACAATAAATAGGCATAAAAATGTTACTTTTACAAAATTTAAAGATAGCCAATCTCTGCTTTGCATTGGTTGTCCTTTCCATTCTCAATTCAATCCTCACTCTTGCCTTGCCCAACATAAAATCCAACCAAAATACCAAAAATATCCATCTCACAAAACGAAATCTCATATCACTCCCAATTTCCAAAGTTTTACCTCACCTTACCAATTTAACACCAACTATCACAGATTTGAGTTAGCGATCTGCCGATTCTTTCTGTCTGTTCCATTTCCATCCTTTCAAGCTTGTTTTCAAGTACTTAGAAAACTTTTGCTTTGCTTATCATTACTCATTACTAGTCTCCCTCATTCTCTAATGCATTTCTGGGCACAAAAGTGATGTATATATACTGCTTTCCTTTGTCATTGTCTAGTTTGTAGTCCGACAGTCTATAATATAGTGACTGTACTCTGTGGTACTAGATACGATTTTACAAAAATGTCCTTTTGTCTTTGTGCTGGAGTATGGATGTAAGATGTACATAATTCAACTTTTAGACCTATAATATACCCGTGATTTCTTACCCAACTTTAAAATACTTCCAGGAATATACTTATGCTTGTTGTTGTACATATTTATACTAGCATTTAAAAATTTGCTTACATGAAATAATTATCATAAATGGTTGAATTATGAGCTTTTTAAAAGCTGCCTATGATAATGTGATCCTTCTTTGCTTTTAGACTTTAATGTCCTAGAAAGATCACGCAGCTGCAATGGAGGCGAATGGATATTTAAAGCCGCCGGAAACCCATCATGACATAATTATTATAATATTATTCAAAATAGTAATCGCTTCTTTTGTTTTTTGGCAATTTCCAGTAAAACATGCACAAGGAACAGAATTTTGCACACAAACGTTACATATATGGATTACGCTACAATAAAACTTTGTTTTTTCTTCTTTCATTGCTGATCGTGATAAAAAAAATTTTATGCATAATGCATTGCATGTATTGTTACAATTTCGCTTCTACGTATTTAAGTAATTAAGTGCATTTTGGTAGATTGCCTCTGCATTTATGTCTTTGCTTGCATGTGAATATTCTTTGCTGATTGCATAAGTTTTTAACAATTTTAATTTAGCTAATTAAACTTTATTAGACCTGCCTCCATTATTGTCAATCTCTTGGACTGCAGATTGCAACAAAAAAGTATGCAAAGAATTTGGGGTAGATTGAGATTAGAGATTATCAATTTCCACCGACAAAGATTTTTACACCCACGGCTAAATCAAATTAATTCATGTCAAATTCAATTACTCTTGCTATTATCATTGTAAACCTGTGGTAGTTAAGATTTTATAAGAATGACTGCAGCTAACGGTAAAACTCAAATTTAAAATGGAATCTTGCCCGGTGTTTACGCTTATGCTATGCATACTTTTAAAAGAATTAGAATCATTGTATTGGTTTGGAATTGAATCTAAATGACAAAACTGGAACAATACTTATCACTTATAGGAACTTCACTTACATATAAAAATGTTGATTGTGGTCATTGATGGAAGAGTTGAAGTTTTTAATGTTTTGTACTAAATTTTTATGGAAAATTATCGGAGAGAGAACAGAGAACAGAGAAGATATAGATAGCAGATGCATACACATCGTCCTTCAGTATTTGTGCTATTATTGGGGTGGAGCTTAGCCTTGTTAACTGTGTTCTAGCCAGCAAAAGTTTTAATATGCTACAACTAAAGAAGTGGCCGAGTATTGAAACAAATATTCCTTCGTTTCTCGAAGATTCACATGTTTTCTGGTGCGCGTGTGTTTGGTATTTGTACTCTATCTGCTTGAAATGCAATGTAATGTCGCAAATCTCATATGGGAGCCGTCGTGCTGTAAATGATCAAGACTTGCAATTTTAGTTTGTGTACATTTTCATTTTTCTAATTCAAAAGTGTATGCAAACTTTTCAAGGTTTCATTTTCTCACTTTCTATTCTAAATTGAAGGCACTCACACAACCATACCTGTGCGAATAGCTGCAAAAATACTCTTTTCTGTTATTGTAATTGTTGAAAATTTATTTAGGAATCGGGATGAGTCGATGAGTAAACAGTAAACATTAAAAAATTTTGTGATAAATTATTCAAGTACATTACTTTCCATTAACAGCATTTAACTATCGGATTTTTCCTCATCCAATGCGTAAAACACGTTACAAACATACAAATTACATTGCATTTGCCGCCTGAATTTGTCAATTATCATCAAATACTTTTTAAACTAACTTTTAACGACTGTGTTTTGTGCAAATTTTGATCAAGATTGAAGTAAAATATATAAGAAGGGGGTTAAAGTTCACTTCCTTGTTTCTTACACGCTCAACTTAA
>JAQFYG010002790.1:0-13827 GCA_034694325.1 Entomobrya corticalis
CACATAGTAAGGGTTACTGGAAATAATCCTATTGATTTTGCGATCCGCAATAATCCGCATACGCTACCTAACTCCGCGTTTGCAAGGTTTATTTTCCACATGAATTTATCATGATAATTTTTATTTTACATCTACTGCAAAAGTGAATGAAACCTATAAGTACTTTTCTTAGCTAAATACTTGGTAAAAATTAATTAAAATTTGGTATTGGATTTCGTATAGTTTTTCGTGTGAATGACCATTAATTTCCACGGAATGTGGTAATGGGCTGAAAATAGGAAAGATAATAGGATGCTTTAAAAGAGCTTAATGGCCTGTATTAGAAACAGTATCTCTGTGGTGGCGGCAGAAGTGAGCTCGTAATATGGTCAAAGAAATAGCATCTTTGAAGCTTTCTTGAAGATAATCTCTTATTATCTTGCGTAGAGTTCGCAAGTTACTAAGATTGTACTCCCGCCATCCGTCCTTCCGTCCGGATGCGCAATAACTTGAGAACGGCTTGACTGATTTCCGCCATATTTAGTATACACATGGTAAGGAACCAGAAAATTTACCCTATTGATTTTGGGGTCTGCAGGTGCTCGTTAAGGACCTGATAAGCACCTGCAAGTGGCCATATCTGCTATAATTTGAGAATGGTTTGACCGATTACTCCCAAATTTCGTGTATACATAGTATAGATCCAAATAAAGGGTCCTATCAATTTTAAGGTCCGCAGGTGCCCGATAAGGTCCTGTAAATAGCCATATTCGCTATAATTTTAGAATGACATGACCGATTTCTACTAAATTTCGTATACGCATTTTATGAATCCAGGGTAAGGATTTCATTGATTTTTGAGCCTGCAGGTGCCCGTTAGGGACCTACAAATAGCCATATTTGCTATAACTTTAGAATGACGTGCCCAATTTCCACGTTTATTTCGGCGATTCAACAGAATGAGCCCCCATCCGTTTTTAATATTCACTTGAAATATGTGATCCTTTTGGCGTATAAATTGCTATTTGCGGGGGACACGGTTCACAGGAATATTGAAAATCGGATGCTGAAAGAAGAGGTTGAGTTGAGGGCGAAGGATCTTCACAAATCTATTCTGACTTTTTATGAAGCCAGTAAAATTGCGACTATTGAATTTCCAAAACTTTCGC
Organism: Entomobrya corticalis; assembly: GCA_034694325.1. NCBI lineage: Eukaryota > Metazoa > Arthropoda > Collembola > Entomobryomorpha > Entomobryidae > Entomobrya > Entomobrya corticalis. Next base: position 1,149 of record JAQFYG010002790.1, read on the forward strand.
CAATGCAAATGATTGTGGATCGCGTGTGGGCGACCACCCAGGCGGCGACACGGTTGAAAAAATTATTTTTAATGCTGTTTTTACGGCAGTGTGAAGATTGTATCTACTTGATGTTCAATTAAACATCATGGTTATATCTTAAGTGACAATAAAAGAGTTAGTCTAGTAATTTTTACAAAACAAATGAAAATCAGTATGTTTTTAAATAGTTTGATAGAATATTTGATTAAAATTAATTAAAAATAATATCATCATTAAAAAAAATATATATCATTTTATGCATGATATCGGTGCTGTAAACACATTTTAATTTTTATCTATTAACATATCCGTTTCTAATATTTAGAACAAAATTGTCACCTTAAATCACCTAAAATAAATACATGTAAAATAAAATGTTTTTATAGGAATTGCGATTAAATATCATTATTTGTAGTCAATAAATTCAGCTATGTTCAATTGTAGTTTGAAGTGTCTTTATAATAGTCAGAAAGAATATTTGTGTACTACAAAATGCGCATATTCGAGTGTGTTATAATTATGTTATCAAAAAATTACTAAATTTGTTTGTTAGTTTTACATCATTTTACATTGTAAAATTGTTTGTAGAAACCCAAACTATACTAAACGTAAAATAATTAGAATGTATGCATGTGGGTGAGACCAACGTCGTTGCTTTTCAATTATTTATTTATTTTTAGTCTAATAATTTTGTGTGTGAAAAGAAAATGTACACAGTAAGTCTTCACTAAACAATTATTGGTCAAAACTTAGTTACTACTTACTTCTCTGTACATTGAATGTATTAATGATAAAAAAGTAAATTATATGGAAAGTTTTAACGAATGAGTCATGTAATTTGTAGTTTTATTTTTTATTGCGTTTTTTTACAAATATACATAAATTTAGTCACAAAATACAAAAGAATGTCATGTCATATTTTTAATGATTTTTTTTATAATTGCGAAAATTTTTGGTTATTTATTCAAATATTTTAACAACATTTGTTTGTACAAAGATCACAACATATTTAGCACTTAAAACGAAACGCCTTTCAAATGGTGAAGATTATTAATGACTGGTCCTGCAGTGATGCTTGAAGCTTTTCAAATGAGCAAATTCCCGTTTACAATGATCACAGACATACGGCTTTTCCTGAAGATGTGAACGGACATGGACCTCCAAATGCTCTGAGCGCCGGACCGCCTTCGAACAGAAATGGAATTTGAATTTAAAGATTTTGCGGCTGTGGTGCGTAATAATATGATTCATTAGTTCTTGTGGACGTTCAGGTTACTCTTCTAGTTAAACTGAAGTGGACACTTGTCACTGGAAAGCTTTTTACTCTTTGATAGATGCGGTTTTGCGTGAGCGGAAGCGTGATCTTTCCTTGAAAAGGATTTCGAACAGTTGGAGCAGTGATATGGCTTGTTGGTCGGGCAGATCCTCACAACTTTGTGGTTTTGGAGAATGTGGTCGATGAGAAGATCCTTCCTTGGGAATGACTCTTCATAACTGGAACAGTTGAATGTGGGGTCCTCGAGGTCCATTATAATCTGCTTATTGCTGAATCCCTGGCGACAGGCATCACAAAAGCAGGGTTTCTCCACGAAATGGACTCGGCTGGGTTGAATCTTATTAAAGATCGGAGTCTCAGCGTCTTGACGCCAATTGTCTCCTCGTCTCCGCCTATAAAAATCACACAATGAATTATAGTTTTAATAATTATCTGACTAGTTTAAAAGCATTTAGTTGATATTTAAATTTACAAATTCATACTTTAGGATAAATACATAATCCATCTTACCCCATCATTTTCCCGCGTTCGAAAAAAAAATAAAAATAAAACTTCTCCAGATAGAACTTAACAGCTTATTAATTAACTGATTTCTCTTTAATTAGAAATTATGGTGATTATAAGTTTTTAAAACTATTGATTCGTTAAAAACTAACTAAAACCAATACGGATATATTATCTGCGAATCTAATTTGGGGAGAAGAGTGCCTCACGTCCACACTGAAGAAGGAAACAAGTTGCAATGACAAATGACGTCAACTTGAATGTGAACATGAAAAAAATAGTTTGAATTAAAACCCAAGTGACTTCTTATAAATTGGTGCAGGTGAGTATGCACTTCTTCATTCAATCACATTTACTGTTACTGCTGCTATACCATATCTTGGCTTTATGAGATAAGTAGATAGTTATTATGTCCTGCTATTTTTTATCTTGTAGAAGGTGATATATGCGTCTGTATACAACAAAAACCGGAGTACGTTTCAACAGATCAAGTAAAACATAATCTGAAGCTCTCATTAATTTTATTTGTTGATGTGTGCACATACAGATTTGTCCACATTTTATCCTATTATGGGAATTAGTGGATGAAGACAAAACTAATTTCTATCGCAACCGTAATATTGGACTGAATGTGTATTATTATCTACTTATAATCCATAGGAACATAAGAAATAAAGATAAATATAATTTAAAGACGTACAATCATATTATATGTATTAAATTTTAATCAAAGATAAATAAGAAAATGAAAATGAAACATTGAAAAATCTCTGTCGGGCTGTTCTGCTCTTACGAATAGTGGATAAGCGATCTGATCCCATATTGTTGACATTTTTATCATTGAGCATAGTTCATGCTATAAAAATACTTTATGTATTATCCAAACATTAATAGAATTAGCAAATGGTAATTTTTGTCGTGAGCCACTTAACCGGGAGCAAGGGCAGGGATAACCATCATATATGGAGGTGGGGTGTAGCACTATTGCGATACGTTCATTCAAAGGGACATTCGCCAGGCTAGCAGAAAAACATCTCATGTTCTATTTTATAACGGTCACTTCTTACCAAAATCCAATTGGTACTTATATAAATCAGTTTACCTGATTTATTTTTCATTGATCACCGGTTTTCCATGCATGTTGTGTAACGTATCGTACAGTAATATAAACTGTGATATATTTTAATCTATATTAAAGTATCAAGCTCTTCATTTCTACTTCATCTCAAACTACACATTCCTTATTTGGAATCTATTCATTACAAATTTCAAATATTTTGAAATTCTACCTCACTGTTAAACGGTTAATCAATTTAAATACTTTGTGTTTGTCATTTTTGCACTCAAATATAGCGTGTGGGGTATCACTTGAACGGAAAATTGAATACACAACATTATTGAAATCAACAAAATGCCAATTTTAACACTTTTTAATTCTAACAATTTGATAACTAGGCAAGATAAGAATTTTGTTTTGTATTTTTTCTGGATAGATATAGGCTTCGTAAGTAATGCCAACCAGAATTTTAAATGAAGTATATAACCGTAGTCTAAAATGGACAAGACGGAACGGTCAGGCAGGGAAATGCTGACACCTGGCCGTAATTGTTTTTGAATTTGTGTGTAATTTATTATTATTATATACATATAATATATAATCAAATAAAATAATAAGTAAATTATAAAAATATACTGGAATATATATTCCAGTATACTGTTTGTTCACTATCTCATATGATTGAAATGAACAAAACAAATATTAAAAACTCTATTTCTATGCAGTTGATTCTCGCTATAGTGGACATGCATATAGTGGACTGATTTTGACTTGCTGCTCCACCGGAATACGATTTTACATGTTAACAACAACCCGGACAGTAGACACTTTGTAGTGGTCAAGTAGCTATAATAGGCAGATTTTGACTTGTCGTGCGGACTACTTCTATGCTGTCTGATGAACATTTCCTAAAAATTGCGAGTATGGTGCCTTGTGTCTGCTACATAGTTCATATGCCAACCATATAGTAGAGCCATCCCAAAATCTTGCAGTTTTGTTGCAGTTGCCCACCATTCAAATCACGTGCATTGCAAGCTACCCAGAATTGTAATATTTGATGAGAAATGTTGGTAAAAGTAGCCTTTTGTCTAAATAGTGGACAAAAACAATAGTGGATAGAATTTGAATTGCTCATACGTGTCCACTATATCGAGAGTCAACTGTATTTCTGGTGACTGTTTCCATGTTCAGATATTGGTTCTGAAAACTGATAAACACGGCATAAAAACTTATTATAACCCCTTCGTGTTATTCCTATTTTAAATTAGTTTTATTAATTGCTTCAGCATCCGTTCACGGAACAATCAATATTTTGGCGACTGTCAGATTGAGGCTTAAAACTCCTTCAAACGTGGGAATATTATGCGATTTAGTTTGTGGGATAAGCATTTCAGTATCAAAATACAAAATCCATAAATTATGCATTATCTGAATGTAACGTACGCGTACTACCGCATAAGTGAACTGAATAGTACAAAATAGTGTTCAAAATAGAGATATTTTTGAAAACTTTATTAGGTTTATGGCGTTCAGGTAAATCTTTTAAGAACTTAGACAATTTCAATACAAGGTTATAGGCTAAATGCAGTAAAAACATACCAAAACGTGTGTAATATACTGTGTATACTGTTTGTTCACTATTGGATATTATAGGACTTGAGAAAAACAAACATGAAAAAACTCTGTTTTATTTTTTAAATTTGTAATAAGTAAGGAAAGCAACATACATATTGTGTATATATATTATGTGGCAACTAATGTTTTAACTCCAACAACAAGCAATTCTATGACATTCTAAAACATTTAGAAAATTTAGACTCTTTGAGCACAAGGTTACAAGCTAGTCACCATAAAAAATCAATACGTGTGTGTTTTAATGTCCAGTAGTCCATTCAGTGTGGATATTATACCTAGAGGCAAACTTGATCCAATATATCTTTCGAAATGCCGACTTTACAAATTTTCAGTATGTCATTAATTAGTTACTGTATTCTTTCTACAAATTTGATTCCATTTTCCGTTTCTTATGAGGTTGGTCAAAATACAAAGCCGGAAATCATAAGGAATCTAAACGAGCGGCTCGGGCTTTTCAACGGATGCTTGATGCATCTTATAAACTTTGAGGGATTGGATTTACTCCCGTTTCAAAGTCCAGTGGTTTTGAGTAGATACCTTGTCCAGCTCTCAAACCCAAGTGCTTGCAAAAATATAAACTCTCCATTTAAAAAATCTGAATGTTTAAAATACAATCTCTATAATGACGTTCTGGTAAGTTCTCCCGCACAAGTATTCAAATATGACAGCAGCTTACTAAGCCGTTCTAGATCTGTAAGCGATCTACAAATGTCCATTAATGACAACAGCTCATCAAAAAGGGAGCCGTTCAGATTTGGAGATTACTCAACCAAATCAAAATCCTGGTTTTGTGAGGCTCACATGTTTTTGAAGCCACCGTCACTAAATGATCCGAAATACAGGGACTACTTCTATTACATTAAAAACCTAGCAATGCCAAGCCTTTTAACACCATTTAGTTTTGCGGACTTTTGGAAAGCGTACAGTAAATATCAACCAACATCTCATCGATATTTGTACACAGTGATGATAGTCAAAGACAGCAAAGCACCTCTGAATTTTCCTTGGTACGAAACACTGGAAACATCTCCAAGCAGCACCAACAAAATTTTCGTCAAAATGACACTTTCTTACCTTCCAGACAGTAAATCACTGATTCAAAAGGTGTATCTGCTGGTCCGTGTCGCAACTGCTGAAAATATTTGCTTCCACAAAAGCATTTACATTCATGTCGATACAACTAATCAACTCAGTTCACAGGCGATCCCGGAAATACTAAAAACGTATTTGGTTGACGATGTTACTACTGTAAAATTATTCGTACAAAAATACACGGTCAAATATTGGAGTATTTTACAGCGTGAGAAAATTTTGAAAGAACATGACGACAAAATTTATCAAGAATTGTTTCGAGATATGCCCTATGTATTTGCGGGCTACTTGCAGACCGCAATGCTGAGTTCAGTTTTCAAGAATGTTACCTTCCAGTTAAAGCACGTAGGAATGAATTACCTGAATCTATGGTTAAATGACTCTGATTTGTGCGACCTTTCAGAGCAAGAATCATCCAAATGCAGTTGTCACATTGAAAACGGAATTCTACCTTCAGTCGTGACTCGATTTAGAAATGAGTCAGATTTGCGCGCTAAGACTCGATTTGTCATTGCGGGAAAAAAACTTCGTTTTGTAAGTTGTGGTTCCCTGCCCAAGGGTGCCAACTTTCTTTTTGCTGAGTTGGTAGCTTCATTGGACGCGTTTACATGGATAAGCCTGCTCTGGTCATGTCTGGCGTCGTTACTTGTGTTTGCCCTCATTCAATTCTTTCGAGGAAAACTATTTACAAACGAGGTCAAAATTGTAAAATGGAGCAGATTAATTTTGGTTCTATTCAGTTTTGCAATCGAACAATCGGTAGAATGCTTTTCAACTTTGGGAAGAATACCATGTATTCGGTGGATGCTTTCTTGTTTTCTCTTGTCGATGATGGTTCTGGCCAATTTTTACAAAGGAGATAACATTCTCAACTTGACCACTCCCGTACCTCCTGTCCCCATTCAACACTTTGGTCAGCTAATAGACTTCAATATATCCACGTTTTCATTTGCGTACACTGTAGCTAAGTGGGCCGTCACAAAAAGTGTAAATTTAACTGAGGGAATGCCATTTTCTCAACACGTTAAGCTGCCCAATCAGATTTCATTTTATCTGCATTACTTAGGCTGGTCTATTGGGACACGAGTTAATATCCCTGTGCAGCCAGACCTACTCTTTAAGCTGGCTTATCAACAAAAAAAGTATCTGAATCATTCCGGAATTTCAACTAACGGAACGGATGGCACCCTGGAAGAAATGTTGAACTTTTTAGACCAAATTTGCGGCAATGGGAACGCGGCACTCATTGAAGACGACCTCTATGCCAACTTGGGATTGTCGTGGTTACAAAACACGGGGAGAGTACCGGCATATTTGGGAAAGGAAGTTCTAGTTAGCATGGCGCAAGGATATTCTCTGCGGAACAACTTTAATTTTAAATTTGTGCAACGACTGGAGTCTCTGTTCACGTCTGGAATCGTGGAATATTGGAATAAATGGTTGGTAGAACGGTATCGGGCTTACGGTTATCGGATCAAACATAATGCAAGTGAAAGGCTGCTAAACATGAAATCCAAATCGGAAAGTAACATGGACTCATTTGTTGTTGTCTTGTTGGTTCTGTTGATTGGAATTGGAGCCGGGTTTGTAGTTTTGCTTTATGAAAAGTTTTGTGTGAACAAGCTAACGTCAGACAGCATCGGAAAAGGGATCGACATTTTTGCAAAACGTGTTTGCAGATACTTAAGAGCTATATTAAGACAAATGTTTTACTGTCGTTCAATAATTTTTAGATTTAAATCAAAGGCTTTTAAATAAAACACAAATTTGAAATAATTTGTAGTATTTTACTATTACGAAGCTAAAGTTTAGGGTGAATTATCTACTATATATTGAACAAATCAACGTAGCTGACTGCGGACGTTTTATCGTCATGTCTGCTGCTATTAGTTTGATTTTGCCGTTGTTTGTGTGTTTTTGTGTGTGATAATGATGATGCGTTGTGCGTTCTTTTCTTTTTTCTGATTCGTGCCAATCAATTAAATTGGGATAAAGTGTGCTGCAACCTACCTTTCAGCTACTTACGATATAATTTTAAAATAAAATGCAATCAAATAGCATTTAAAAAATTTAAAAATTCCATCCCTTTCCTGTCTTCTACGATTTAAGTAGTAGAACCGTGATGATGATGATTCTCCTATTTAGCACATTGCTTAATCGACTTTGTACACAATGTAAGCACAAGCACACAATGTTCCTACTATAACTCAATCTTTGCGAGTACCTATCATCAACAACAACAGACAATTTGGGATGCAAATAGTTTTTAAAAATGTTACGACATGCTACATAATTATGGTGATCGAATACATAAGCAAAGAGTATACCTGGCTGATTCTTGTTCTGTGCTGTGTATTTATATTGAGAGTGCTATTGATTCTGCACTTACAAGCAAAAGCATTCTGAACGTAATCGCCAAATACGATGTCATTTAGTGTAAACTAAAGCTCACAATATTAGAAAGAAAATGAATGTGATAAAAATCCCAAATGCGTACATCTAATATTTTTAAAGTTAAGGAGAAGAGCGCAAATTGGAAGGTAACGCGGCTTAAAGCAAAGTAAAAAGTATAAATAACACGGGCAGTAATTTTGCACGAAGCAAACCCACGGTACAACGGAAACAAGTATGTTTTCTTCAGTGCTTTTTAACGCTGCTCCTTGCTACTGCGCGCGCCTTTACCTTAACTTTAAAAAAATTAGATGTACGCAATTGGGATTGTTAACACATTCATCTTCTTCCTAACATCGTGAGCTTTTGTTTACACTAAATTACATCGTATGTGGCAATTATCTTCAGAATGCCTTCGCTTGTTAGTTGAAACTTGGGGGTTTGCAATGACGATGACGAGGAATTCAATGAAAATGGTTTCACGGTACCATGACCTTACTGGACCCCTGGGGTAAGGGATCAGAAATAGAAATCGGAGCTACCGAGCTGAAACTTAGAACCTGAGGATTTTAAATGACGGGAAACTCAATGAGAATGGTTGACCACAATATGACCTTACTTGACATCTGGAAAGTACAAATATACATGATGCAAAATAGAAATCGGAGCTACCGAGATGAAACTTATAACCTGGGTGTTTTTGGTGACGGGGAACTCAATAAAAACTGGTTTTAGGACCGTACATACAAACATGCAGCCACACAACATTATTTTTTTATACTGACACAATTCGACCTCCATGAAGTAATTTTTTCACGAAATCTTAAACTTAGTTCAGTATAGACCAGTGCTACTTTGAATTGCACGTGTAACTGAAAGGATTCCCTGGGACACCATCCTTAACTACATGAAGCAAACAAGTAACTTATACTAACGTAGTTATTTTCATGGACTGGAACAGAAAATCGCCAAAGCGTGAGAGTGGAGGTTTTGTTCTGGCGCGCAGGACCATTTAATGCAATTGTTCCTGCACTTACAAGGTTATACTTTGGCTGGAAACTCACCAAACGCAATATGATTTATACTCAAAGAAAACTGACAAAACGTTAAATAAGATTTTATTGGTTAAAATCCCGAATGGTAACTCTATGGTCACTAGTAATAAAAGAATAGCGCGCGTATGCGCAGTAAAGGCAATCAAAAGCAGGTACATTGCATCTATGCAAGCGAACTCGAGCGCATACGATAGTGTTCTTTTTTTTTCAGTGCATGCGTTGGCTTGCTGCAACGTGCCTCCTTCCTCCGGCCGCTTCTACTTACTGCTTAAACGCGCGCTCTTCTTTTTATTACTAATGGCCATAAAGTTACCATTCAGGATTTTAACCAATGATCTCTTATTTATTGTTTTGTCGGCTTTCTTTTAATATAAATCGTATTGAGTTTGGCGAGTTACCAGCCAAAGTACAACCTTGTTAGTGCAGAAACTGGCCACCTTCAAGTCAAACATATTTAACTAATGATAGCTTAATACTACTTTTAAAATTTAAGAAATTTTGTTAGATGAAAATTTAAGAAAACTTCCCAAGATGCTGGTAACTAACTTAATTGGATTTTTACATGTGATAAGTCCTCGACTATACTGTAGGTGCAGAATTTTAAACAAATCGTGACACATACACGATATAATGGGCTGTAAATTCAAGTAGTCGCCGAAGATTCTTGAATAAGTGTTCAAAAGCAAACTTATTTCCATCGAATGTTTTGGGAGCATAGACACTCCGACTACAGCCGTATGGTTATCATTTTGTAGGGTAAAAGTTATTCCTTTAAATTATACATTACTAATGGGATCAATTGAATAATAAGTAAAACAATAAACGTTGAAGTTACTTATGTGTTTTATGGACCCCCCTTTCTACACCCTCCCACAATCTAGATTACCCCTGAAGTCCCAAATTACACCGAAAATGCTATGCAGGAGAAATGCTGGTTCTAGTCTTTTTGCTGTTGACCTTGGAAAAAGATTCCAAGATAAATTGTGAAAATATGATAGACTTTCAATTTCTTTTTGAATTTAAAAAAATAATCCTGACTTTTGCCTTTATTTTCTACATGAATTTATCATTTTTCAGCAATCCGGACCATATATTGGGAATTTTTCTTGATAAAATTATAGCATCAGATTTTGTATATTTTTTAAAAGTACTTTTTTGTAAATGATTTGGTGCTGTAAACACATGTTGATATTTATCTACTAACATATCCGTTCAAAATTTTTTAAAATTTATGAGATAGTGACCTAAAATTACAATGTAAAATAAAATGTTGCAGGAATTACGATTCAAATATCATTATCTATGATTAATGAAAATTAAGCTATGTTTAAAGCATAAACCTCCAAATGATCTAAGCGCCGAACTCCCTTCGAACAGAGTTGGCATTTGAATTTGCAGATCCTTTTGCTACTGTGTGTAAAAGAATAGTTGATCAGCTCCCAGCAATATTAGTTCAGCCTTTTGCAGAGGTCACATTTGAAGGGCCTGTGGGTGCTGTGTTGTCTCTTCATGTGGGCGTTCAGGTTACTTTTCCAGTTGAATTTTAGCGGACACGGGTTTTAGGAAACCTTTGAAATGATTTGAAAGATAAAGATTTGCGTGGGCGGAAGCGTGATCTTTCCTTGAAAAAGATTTTGAAAAAATGAAGCAATGATAAGGTTTTGGTTGGGTGGATCCTCACTACTTTGTGGTTTTGGAGGATGTGGTCGATGAAAAGGTCCTTCCTTGGGAATGAGTCTACACAACTGGAACAGTTGAATGTTGGGTTCTACAGGTCCATTATAATCTGCTTATCATTAACTCCCATCCGACAGGCATCACAGAAACAGGGCTCCTTCGGGAAATGGACTTGACTGGGCTCAATCCTGTTAAAACTTTAAGTCTCAGCGTCCTGACGCCATGTTACTTCCTGTCCTTTCCTACAAAACCCACAAAATAATATGGACAGAATTTTAACAATTATCGGATTTAGTATCAAAGCATTGAATTTAACATAAACTTTTAGCTTTGGATAAACATGAACATATCTTACCTCATCATTTTTGTGCTTTTTAAAAATAAAAAAACTTTAAAAGTAAGATTGTGTCGACCAAGTAACCAGTAGCTTTTTAATGAACTTATTCTTCTTTAAATTATAAAAATTTTACGTCGAGAAAAATAATTCGTAAAAAAACTGCTAAATGAAAATGAAACGTCTGTTGTATGATTGTGAGTATCTGTTTTGGAGAAACGAGTGTCGTGCGTTCACACAGAGGTAGGATGCAAAATGCGATGACTTCAACGTGATTGCGAATATGGAAAAAAGTGCTTTCGAGTGAGTCCTTTGAACCTAAAGGTTGAGCGACTACTATTTTGAGATTAGTGCTGGGAGTTGACTTCTACTATTTCGCTCACTTAATTTATCTATTGAATAATATCGACCGTTGATATCGTACAATATTTCGTGCATTTTTTAGACATATGCATTTATAATGTCTTCTAACTTATTCTCATGTTAATGTGATATTTGGAACACTATTTGCAACAAAAATGCGGAGTACGTCCCTACAACCAAAGTGAAAAAAACCCTTGGAATCCTCTCTGATTTTAAGTTTACGTGTGTGCGAACAAATTTGTTTCCATTTCAATCTAATTACGGGACTGAAATGGATAAGAACAAAAATGCCTTCGACTTGTAATCAGAGTATTGGACTGAATATGTATTTTTGTCTTCCTAAATTGTATAGGAACATAAGTATTATCCCAAAATATATAAAAATATATATTGCACTTAAATTAAAATAAACATGAAATGGCAAATAACGTCATTTTAAAATACTATTTAAAAAATGAAATATGTGAAAAAGTATATTGCCATCGATTACAGTGCACATTACCCCAACTGTTTTACCAGCTAATAATATACAAAGCTTATCGTGTTAGGGTTTTAGCAAACTATTTTTTTTGTATCCGGTTCTTTTCTTTGTTTGGAAATACAGTTTTACTTTTAAAATTATCATAGAACTTTGGAATAGTGTCTACTTTGAACGTTGATATGTAGACCAAAGAAGAGTAATGAATACAAAGATCAGTTAAGAAAATAAATCGGGTAATACCGATGGAGATAAGTGACAGAATATAATTGGATAACCCGGCTTCGCCGGGGTTGCTTCTGGTGATACCTGTTTGAATGATGAATTGAATGATATACGTTGGAAATATGTGTTGGTCGATGTTATCCTTGTCATTTGCGTTCAATTAATAGGTCGCATGCTATATATTGATATGTCAAAAACTGTTGACCTTTGACCCCTGACCCCCTAGTAGTTAACCGATGTTGTTGAAAATCAGTAAGGTTGAATCTTGATACTACTTAAATATGTATACTGCGTTTCATTAACATCGGTTGTAGCGTTCTTGAAATATCGCGTAGACATGTTTAGAGACTACCCCTGCTTTTTACCCCCTGGGGGCATGTGTTAGGTCAAAAATAATCATTATTCATTGTTTCTCTTGTCTATTGCGTTCGAATGATACATCACATGCTATATGTTACTTTGTTAAAAAATGTTGACCTATGACCCCTGACCCCCTGTGGGCATATCCAGAGGAGGGAATATAATTGCAAAAGTAGTGGTAAATATAAATTGATATCCAGAACGGAGTGTA
>JAQFYG010002791.1:0-13824 GCA_034694325.1 Entomobrya corticalis
ACCAACCACGCGTTTCAGTAAGTAAATTGTAGTAAATTATTGTAAGTCCGTTTCGTGATTGTGCGTTAGGTCAGTTTTAGTTGTAGTTTAGTCGTCGTCAGTTAGTCCTAAGTCTTTGTCTTGAAAAATATTGTAAATACGTCTTGCGGTCATATTGGTTGTACGTTTAACCTTTATGATGAATAAAGTTAATTATTAATTAAAGTTAACTGTGACTCATTTTAATAATAACTCCTCGCATTCTGACATCAACTGAGCTTCGTTACACGGACTATTCCCCTATTGGCAACGGCATCAGAAGAGAGAGAGAGATTCTCTCCTTTAGTACTATCTGCATTGAACCGAAACTCAACACGAAGAGCACTTGAGCAAACACTTTCATCATCACTAGCATTCAACTAACACTCCATATCCTTTCCCGACCGCCATTATTAACAACAAGAAGCATTATAGAACCACCACATAATGTCACGAAAACAAAGGTAGGCATAGAAAATGAGATATTCTGTTAGGAGTTTTATAATATGCTTTCACCCTTCTGCTGCTCTTTTCATCACCACTGAAAACGCAGTAATAACAGAACCTTTCACGTTCATGTTTTCTCTCGTTTTGTGCGATCAGTACTAGTGGCATCTTATTACTATTATTATCATGAACACGCTTTCATGTGGAACAAGAGGAGCAACGACGATGGCTGCACTCATAATACAAATGTAGGTGTTTGCTGATAGGACTCCTTGTAATCTAATTTGCTATTATCTTCTTGAGCCATCTTCTTGATCCAGTTGTTGCGGGATGGGAAAGGAGAATTGCAAAATGTGTACTTTTGTAGATAAGCTACTACATAGTGCAGCAGCATAAAAGACTCTTTGACGATGCACCATCACATCACATCTGTAAATATTATCTATGCCTTAGAGCCATTATAGTTGCTCACTTGAGTGCCTCTTATTGCCATTGTTTACAATTATTATTACTTATTATTACCTAAACTTATCATGAGTTTTGATACTTTGATACCACAAAGGGACAATAATTGGTACATATAATCATTATCGTTTGTGTTTATTTTAGCAAGGCGAGAAGTACGCTCGTTCTTATTCTGTTTTGGCTATCGCACAACTATTCAGCACATAATGTGGTGGTGTCATGAATGTATCGTATAAGATCCGAAAGGTTAAAAATTGCTAATAAGAATCATTTATAATGATTGGTACATAATGTGAAAGTCACAAACCTTACGATTGCTGTAGATTGTATTTTTACATGAAGTGTACCTAATACTTAATGTTACGTACAAGTACAATGTGTATATGTGCTCAATTTATTTTAGGACTGACGATATTTTTTCTTTAAACAATGATCACGATAGAATAAACACAAATCCAATTTTTGGAATAGTAGAAAGAGAAAGGTTTGTTGAATTCAAGTTAATGGGCAAGCTTTTTATTGCTTTATAAAAATAATTCATGCAGAAATATTTGATGTATATAAGTACATTTGTAAATACAAACGACATGACATATAGAAAGAGTTTTTCTCGAGTAGTTGATATTCTATCTATGCTTGCTTCATTTTATACGTAAGAAAATAGAGTAAAATACACATCAGCTTATATGCGTTTAAGTACGGAATTTCTATAGATGAAACAGACTAGACACGTACAGGCTCAATGTCCCATGGGGTTAAAATGCAAAAAAGTTTCTGAATGTATCCATCTCCCATTCTAGGTACAAATACATCCCCATCCATTCTGCTTTCTCTATTATTTCAAACTGGCTTCTCAAAGTGTATACACACTTTGAAAGCTCTCTGTGTACTCTTGCCTGAAGCCTTAATAGACCCTTTGAAGCAGCTGAAAGTGAGTCTAAAAAATACACAATGTATGAGCAAATATACACCTTTATGTGTTCTTCTGTGTACATATTTTTACACTACTATGACGGATTCCCATCTAATATAGTCGTTCTCTGGAGCAAACAAACACAAAGAAGGAAAAAGAAAATTCAGAACAAAAGTGTAAAAAGCTACATACAATTGTAGCACCACTCGCTTTTAAGAATTTCGTTCAAGTGAAAAGGGTAATACTAAGACTATACTGCATAAAAATGTCGGCATGCTGTGTCGGTACCCATTTGTATTAAAAATGATGGTAATAATAATAAAATAGTATTTTTGTGTGTACCTATATGGTTGCATTTCTCCCTCCCCCCTTCTCTACCTCAAAATGAAAATTTCACTTTCTTTTCATAAAGAATATATGGCTTTATTTTCACACAAAAACTAAATAAAACATGCAAAAGTCAGTTTTACGATGAACACGGTACTATTTTACCTTTAAGATCTTTCGGGATTTCATTACCACGATTTGACTAGAAAGAAACTATAATACAAAAGCAACAAAATGAAATCAGAAGGACTTGTGAACAAGTAACATTGCTAAATGACACTAACATAATAAAGTCCCTTATGGTTTTGCTTTTCTGTCTGTATCCCGCATCTTTCAAGTGTCCAAAGTCCAAACAACTTGATCCACAGACTTTATTTTGACAAGATGAGTCCTACATATAGAATCAGGCCCTTGGCAAAATTTGTTGATAGAGTCTTAGTAAGTAAGCGCGCAAAATCAAAAGAAAGCTATTTTGCTTACCAACGCATTTTCTGTAACTTTTGCATATCTACTACCTTCTACGTACTTTGAAAGAGTTTAATTTCCTCCTATGACTTTCTCTTGTCTTTCTTTGTCTCAACTTCTTAACATAGGCAAGCTGTTGCCTATGCTTTCCAGCTTTAATCCGATTACAGGATGCGGACGTTTGCGAAAATCAAAATTAACTCATAGACTAGCTGCAAATTATTTGTCAGTTGCACAGTATTTTGGAAATAATGACGAAGACGATTAGGTGATGTACTTGAGAGTATAATTAAGCCAAGGTAATGTGTTTTAAAATTTGATGGGTTTCCACAATTATTGATTTGAGGAAAATGTACGTCTTTACATAAACATTATTTTTGACAGATGTGTCTTTTTTGATTTTGTTTTATGATAATTATCGATTTTTAGGCAAAATATTGGAACATATTATGAAAAGCACTCAGCTTGAAAGTAAATGGCAACCACAAAAAATGGCTCAGGAGCCAAATCTTCTTTTGAAAAAAGATGCGGGGAAGAAAGTCGTCACAATATGCTAACATATTATGGCATCAGTATGCTCCGTTGACAAGCACATTGCAGCAGCAACACCAGTAATTACAAAGCACGTGTCAGACGATGTCAGCGTTTTCGTTAGCACTTAAATTATTAACATAACGTTCAAAAATTAACCGTTGTGATTTTTACTACAGTTCTTGTTCGTTTACCATCTGGATCTTATATGAGCAATAGTAATTTCGCATTTGGGTTTACTCTGAACTTTGTAGCTTAGATCTGTTGTTTAAATATTTGAAAGTATTTTCAACTTGGAAAAGCAAAACTTTCTATCCGAACAAGAGAAAGCACAACTGTAGGTAATTCTGGGAAAGAAAAGACAAGCAAATCCAAAACACGGAGGATGCTAAATGACTTAAGAAAGGGGTTAAGTGATACACTACTGAAATGTCAGGCACGTTTTTCATCTTTGCATGAAGGGCTTTACTACAAAAACGTCATAGGAAAACTATCACGTCACTGCATTATATTAAATAACGTACTTATATGGAACATTATGATTTCATAATTTATATGTTCCTTACTTGTATGGGTTTATAGAAACATTTAGATGGATAGAATAATTTACTTCATAGTCGAACAGGGAGACCAAGTTCAAAAATATAAACCCTTGACAAATTGAATGAATCGATTAGTAAAAAGACACGTTGCACTTGTGTCTCATAATATGTACTTCCTAAACTTTCTCAGATATTTTCCCTTGACACAGCATATGAATATGTATACTTTTGATTTCTAATTTAGAGATAAACAGTGTCAGATATATTCATATATACTTATGCTGCAAGTTGTCAACTTTTCGTCGAAAAAAACGCATACCTAAAATTTTAAAGTACCGGATAAAAAAGTAGTTTTAACTTTTTATTTAAAGCTAGGCCAAGCTAATTATCATTGAAAGAGTATAAAATATAGATGAAGACAGAAAGTGAAACAACACATTCATCTGAAATTAAATTTCCGACATTTGAATGAGAGAACGGAACATTTTCACTATGTACCGGTTTTAGCTGCGTGGCTGCGTGGATACATCAGTTTTATATGCTTTCTATTTATATCATAAATAAGCATAGTAATAGTACTCAATGGAATGGCATTGCATTCCAGCAGCATACTCTTCAACAAACTTGTCTAATTCTAATGAGTTGACAATCATTAAATTATCAGAAGTGTACACATATAGATATTAAGCGTGTTCCTTATTTTTACTTTGAACATATATTGTTCAATGAAATTTCATAGTACACATAGCAGAAAGTATTTGGTCAATTATAAGATATAGTGCCGCATTTTTCGACTGTAGTCCGTCTTCTTTGTGTTTTAAATGTGTAAAAATCTGACGACGAGAATTTCAATGCTGACAAAACAAACATGCTCATAAGTTAGAAATGTAACGATAATAAGTGTAAGTTAAAGTGTAATTAATTATACTATTAATATTTAGACAAATTTCTAAAAATATCAATAATATGCACCAAGCCAAACGTAAATGACAATGGAAAAATTGCTTCCGCTCTTTGAACCACATCGTTTTCGGCAGCGTATTTATGTTCCAATCTATAGAAATTTTATTTATACTCGAACAGAAACAAACACAGTATACTACTAGAGTCTCAGAGTATCTTCTAATGTGTTCCAAGATTCAACTTTGGAGGACCAAACTATCGAACCCGTGTAAGTGCTTGTTTATTAGTTTACAACAGGAACTCAGTAACTTCAGTAATTTGATGATGACGACAACGGTAGCTCATAAAGAAAAGCCTTTTTGTTGAAAGACGGGAATATGCACAGGAAGTCAACGACAGAAATCGACTCCTTAAGTTGTACTTATAGGAACTGTGTCGATTTTCTGTTGTCGTTTCAGCATTAATATTTTGTAATCGTACAAAGTTAATCTGCATAAAATGACGATTGATTTACTCAGTTTAGCAGAGGCTTGTCATCAAACCCAGATTATTATGCAGTCAGCAGCCAATGCCAACAATGCAGTGTTTGCGGAAACGTTGTAAGTAACATTCAAATTACACACATGCCTGAAATAAAATAAATAGACAGAAGAATTAGTGATCATTCAGTTCACGAATGTAACTCATATCCTCTGAAAAAACGGGTATTTCAAATATATGCATCCAAAAGTGATCTGTAAATATTGACATGCTGTACAGTTGTATGTTTGCACTACTATAAGGCTGGACGAGTGTATGTACACAATTGAAAAATTCATTTCCTTCGTTGGAATTTGAGGATATCATTACATTATGCTTTTGGCAACTTTTTAGTGAGCTTTTTTGCTAACAAGAGATCTTTTAAAAGTTTCACTACAGTGAGTACTGGAGTGTGGAGAGGAGCTATTCAAAAAGCATTCTTTTGAAGATCCGCTCACTGGTTACTGTTTTCTTATTTATCATAGCCAGAGTTAAATGTAGACGGAATAACTGAAGAGAGAATACCTGGATGAATAGCATAGTAGCCACAACAAGTTTGAACAGTGTAGAGAAACTAGAGTAAATACAGTTATGTATCTACCACGAGCAGATGATATCACGAATATAATAGATGAAAGGAGAAAGCATTATTATTAAATAAATAAAATGTTAAAGTAAAGAATGCTTTGTTCAAGTTATCTTATCTTCCACATTGTGTCTAGGTTTTTCTACAACTCCATTTATGTAATTAAAGTTTATGCCAAACTGTACTATCATATTATACTGGAATACTTTATGGTGATGTAGCCATTTGTAAAGAAGTATTTTAGTCATTCTGTTGTAATGTAACTGCTGCATTGCTACAGCATTCATTTTCATTCATTCATTCTGATCGTTTGTAATAAAACAAAATTCAAAAATGATTACATGGATTAATGCCTTTTTGGTTTTTATACTACTACTTACTACAGTGCAACCTCTCTATAAGAACACCCCAGGGGGAAAGAATTTTTGGTTCTAATAGGGAGGTGTTCTTATATAGAAGAACTCTCTATAAGAACACATGTGCTTATATGGAGTGTTAGGGTATATGAAAGCAGTATTTGTTGACAGAATTGTAGTACTCACAATTCAGTTTAGTTACCGAGCAAAGCATAGGTGTCTTAACTTTCTTGCAAGGTGAAAATATCAAAATGTAACGCGTTTGTAGTGTATGTTTTCGAATTTTAAAAATTATATGGTGCTGTAAAGCGCACTAATGGAGGATAAAAAGCCAGTTGTTCTTATATGGAGGTTAATTTTAGTGTAATTGGCACTGAAGGTGCAGAAAAAAACCGTTCTTATACAGAGGTGTTCTTTTAGAAAGTTGTTCTTATATAGAGTGAAAATAACAGGCGAAACTGAAGGGCGGTACTACATCCTGTTCTTGAAGAGAGGTGTTCTTATATGGGATGTTCTTATAGGGAGGTTGCACTGTATATACAAAATATTTGACATCAGCTTTATAAAAATATCTAAAAAGTGTTACCAAAATAGAGATATTTCTATAATAGTAGGATATCCTCTGAATGTATACTATAAATATAAACTACTGGAGAAATATATAATCCACAATCTCCGTTTCCGTTTTTCTGTGCATAGTCTTTCCGCGAATTATCATTTATCATATAAGAATGCATGTGATGCGGATATTGGGATGGTACTTTGCTAAATACAAAATTTTGAAGATGGAATACAACAATAGTTGGGGGAACAGAATAGAGTGTTGCTTTGGGCTTTTGTTATCGGCCAAAAAATTGTCAGAAACAGAATTACATAATATTACATTTCAAAGCAGTTTCTTCACCACAATTTTTAAAGCATCGCAATTTGATCTGTGCCATTGCCAACAAGGCGTAAAAAGTAGAATTTCTTGCTATTATTTCCCGAGGGGTAATTCTGGTCCAAAAACATCATGAAAACCACTTTTCTATTAAAACGGAATATACAAAAGACTGTAAAGCTAAAAATCTACGTATATTTATAAAACTACTAAACTGATTTCCTACGCCAGAGAATATAATCCATTCATGATGTCTGCAAGCAATAGTTTCAACCACCAGCGAGAGCGCATTCTCCAAAGTCAAGTACAATTTTGCCCCATTTCAGACTCAAGTACCGATTGTGCTATAGCGAAACGACTACAAAGACAGGGACACACAACAACACAGGAAGCTAAATTTTCCATCAGCTATTATATTTTTAAAGAAACTATTTTCTTGGCAAAAGTTAGTGCCAGTTTCTCTCTCCAGTACTTGCGGATGCACTTTTTTCCTAGAGATGTTTCGTAAAACCTTTCTTTTTCAGAGTTTCATAAGTGAAACAAAAAGAAAAGTTTTTCAATTCTTTCTACTATCGCAGCTTACATTCCTAATATAAACTCATCAACTTTCGTGAATTTCTTTGACGCTTCAAAATTACACGTAAAATCAGCAAACAAAACTTACTACCACGTGAATAATTAAAATTCAACTGTACACGATAATATATTACCGTAATTTTTCTAGTCCTTTTATATTTTTTACCTTTTACTAAAAAGAAAAGTCTATACACAGTATATACAGTGTGTATAATACACTGTGAAGCAAATTACAGTACATCTTATTAATAATTAATTTTTATGTATGCATAATCTATCAAATATCTAATTAAATGTTTGACTTCTCGGCTGGAACGGAAACAACCAACAAAAATTACCCGATGAAGCTGCTTAATAATGGATACTTTGATTTCATCAACTTCAACGTAGACATTGCGTTCATTAATATTATTTATCCATGAAAAATGAAATAAAACACGCAAAAATTGTCGCGTATACTATTTATAATTCACATTAATTACGGATATAATTTAGCCTATTATAGCAATTCGTTGTGCAACTAAATAAATTCAAGGGAATCTGCGCAGTGACCAATGTCGATGTAGGTAAATATAGAGCTGGCAAATAAAACTTCCTATTAAATATAATCTTTTAGACTACTTAGATAGGAATTATGCAAGATAATTTAGTAGTTTTTTTTGCGTATTAGAGAATAACGCAATATTTCATGGTCTGACGGAATGATACTATTACCATATTACTTGTCATAATTCAACAAGAATATCTGACAGTTGACAGTCACCATCATCATAATAATCATAACAAAGAGGAAAAATCATTTCAAAGTTACTTGTAATGTCATTTTGATAGAATGAAAAGTGTATCACTGTTTTTCACTTACAGTAATAACATTCGTGACAATAATATCATGAATATTTGCACAAAGTATATTGAGATGCTCAGTTTTTCATCCATATTTTCACACTACATACAATAAAAAAGTTTTTCATGTAGACATCTGGGAAAATATTACGCGTGAATGTTCTATGCAGATATCTCACGAATTACATTTTTACCATTTTACATGTCTCTATCTAAAAGTATCAGCAAATACTGCGGCAAGTAAAAGACTAACTCATAGTCACAAAATATGTAGAAAAACAATATAGTTGATGCATCTACTTTTACCATATTATTTATAATTCAGTAGGGTGAAAAAGACGAGGAGCAAAGCAAGCCTCTGTGCACATGTTGAATATGATAGAATTCGAAAAAATGTTACTTCCATAATAGCCTTGCTGTTGTGAGTAAGTACGTCAAATGCGCATACTATTCTAATAACACCCTAATATAATAATATTACCATGTACATTTATCAGAAGGATGTTATATGCGCAAAATTGTAACATGAGCAAACACGATCTACTTACTCTCCAGGAATAAAACAAGTTTGAACTTTTACGTATTACGTATTATCCTCCTCTGACAAGATCCATCTAGGAATAGTAATAAGCCTTTTTCTTTTGCTTTCACATTTTCCTACATGTGGTAAATAGCGTGACTCCAATCCATTTTTTGCTCTTGTTCATTGCTCTCGGTTGAGCTATTAGATTGAATACATTGTTGCAATAATAAATATATATTATGGGATTGTAGTAGTTGTTCCCGATGTGCAGTATTATTGAAATAAAAAATGAGCTCAGACACTACTTCTCTATCCCCTTTTTTATGTGTTCGCATTAATGATAACACAATAAACTTTCTCTTCCTGTCTGTTACTCTTTGGCCTGGTGTTACTTTTTCTTATTTTTTTGCTGCACTATGTATCCGCACATATATGAGTTAAATATGGGGATTCAAGAAAGTGTACGCTTTTGATGACTAATACTGGCAATTAGAAGCCTTTTATCTATTTTCCTGGGGAGAATAGAGTCACACAAGAGATATCACGTCAAGTTAAAGCGGTGTTCGCTTTAGCAGCACTTACACTATTAGAGAGCACTGTCGGGGTATAGGCTCAACACTTGCTACTAGCAAAACACAATGAAGTGAAATGTCCCTAGAGTTGCCTCTTCCACCGTCACGTTTCGTGATGAAGGCTCTTTAAAGACTTTTGCCTTTGCTTCTTCACTTGTTTTTGTAGTAGTGTGCGATTTTTGTAGCAAGAACATATCAACAGCAGCAGCGCAGCTCAAGCAACAGTCGACAGCTAAAAGTAGAACTGGGAGTAGTTTCATTGTAATTACTAGAGTAAACTATCATTGTGGCCAATCACGATAATGTAATGATGATGAGACTATGATGTTTCAATGATTTTTCACATAGCAGAATAAATAAACCTTACTGTACCTACATAATTACATTTTCTACAACGCGTAACATGCTAAGAAATCAATAGATAAGCTTTTAAGACGATAATGGGAAGGATAACAAGTGGAATTCATTCTTAACTCTGAAGGAGATAAACATCGGGAATTTTATTACTAGAAAATTAACATGTCATTCAGGTAAATAAGTATGTAGTGTCACATTACTTATTAACATAGAGCACGCGAAACGGTCATTGGATTGGCAAAAAAAACTTTTATAAGTTACTTTGTCACATGCAGTAAGTATTGAGTTTAAAAACAGCTACAAAACTTTGTACGGTCAAAAATCACTTACTAGAAGCTGTAGGTGATCCAATAATGAACTGAACAAAAAATAAGCACACCAGGGAGGTGAGCCTCCCTGGAGTACACTATGGTGTGTGCACTGTTTAAATTAAAAATAGCTTTTTTCTCTTTCTCTTTGATCTATCGTTGTTTCAAAGGCGTGAGAACGCGTACGTATATTGGAAATTGGAAACCTTATATAAATAATAATTTATTGTTTCTATACTATCACCCGATTTTTATTTTAATAACCAAGTCAGAATATGTTCCATAGCCGACCTTTAGCAATTATTTTGCAAAGTTGAACGCTTCGCCCCGAAAAATCTGTTTTTACCGAAACAGCGCTGATGTAAGCTGTTCGTGTAGCTTGGTTTGTATGATCTCAGTAGGAACGACTTGGTATAACTGGCAAGTAAAATAGCAAACAGAAGGGGAAAATCCAGTGTGTACAATGTACAACGGCATGGCATATTATATTATACAACATGTACAGCAGCACCGCAAACAAACTAGACATGTTTACAATACGCTGCTTTGCCGTTGGAGCTTGAAGCTTTCAACGAAGCTGTTGAATAGTTAGTGTTGTACTTGTATACATATATTTTGCTTATTCCCGAGTTTCCCTTCTTTTTTCCTTATCCACACATATCAGTCCTTATTTTGTTGGAGTGAGTGCTCTCTGGTTCAAAACCTGTGTTCTGGGTTTCTTACGGTGTAAGTTGATGCGGATATCAAGCCAGTTGAATTGGAAAGGACACAACCTGACAAAGAGAAAACTTGTACATCACAAGAGAGCCTCTCTATAATATACTCTTGACGATCTCATTTTGGAATATAATATGAATGTTCTACATAGGAGGTAGTTTGCTGGACGTGCATATGAATTAAAGAGTAAAATCATGCACCAGTCATCTTTATCGTAATCATAACTGTAATAATATATTCACTCGTTTCTGTATTTTCTCTTTATGGATGCAGTTTGAATTAATTTAAAGGAACACTGAACACACAGAGGCAAAAGATGTTTTAGGGTAAATAAGCTTTAGACTCTGCGACCCCTTGACCTGATGACATGTTGTCGTTTATTTGTCTCATTTATTTTAGCTTCGATGCTGCTATTTAAAATTCATTCCATGTAATTCGGTTATGCACAGACTGTGGACACGGCAGTCCGGAACTGAATAAACCTGACTGTAACACGTATACTAACTGAGCATAACCGTGTTCTATTTATTCACCTCGCAATTTTGCATATAAACACGAACTGTATGCTAAATAGTGAAGAGGAAGGGTGAGCGCATAACGCAACGACCATGTCAGTTTTTTGAAAAAGATGCCATCACGAGCTAACACTCAGCCAGAATATTCAAGTCAGGCATGTAATTTTCGACAGGAAAGCTTTATTTCGCCAGGCTCCGTAAAACTGTTCATCTTATTTGTTCCATCCACATAATATGCAGAGGTTCTTCTACATTTTACCCATATTTATGACCAGTACATTAGAGTCTTGTTCGTTTGACTCAACTCGTTTCACCAGTGTTTTTTGCTTAGCCTCCCACAACAACCCTGCGAGCGACATATATCTAATTCCAGTGGTTAGCTGAATTTAGGTCCAGGTTTTGTATTTTGATTCCTCTATGATAATATAATGCAAGGGAATTTTCTCTTATTGCTAACGAGAAAATATATTCTGTACTAGAGGACTTTTTGTTCTCTTGTCACTTTTTTCAACTAAATGAATTACGTCAAGGTATGCATCTATTGCATCTAACGTATAACTTCTTTTGTTATGCTCTTATATGCTCTTTGACTGATTAATTCTCTTGATCTTGATTTTACCAATGGTGTCAATTTAAAAATTACTTTAAAGATCAACTACACCAAAAATCTTAACTTTTTCAATTACAGTTTGCAATAACAATACTTTAAATGAGTTGGTGTGGCATGATAAACATTAAACATACGATTACATTCCATGAAAAGTTTTACAACCAACCACTTCTCTAGCAAAATCACAACTTGTTGGGTACTTATTGTAAAAGCCGATGAGAACGGATAACCACTGTACGAATACATAGGATAATTTTTAACAGATTGTAAAATCACCAAATAATACAATATATTATTTGTCAGTCCTCGAGTTTGCAGTACAGCTATGGCTTCGTTCTCCGTTTCACCAAGTATTTATATGATATATTCATTTAAAATTATTGATTCCCTTGCTGAGATCATTCACTTTCACAGTATTCTCATGGGGAGTTGACAAATTAAGAATCAATACTATCAATACAAACAGTGTTTGCTGAAATACCACCAAATGTTTCCCGTCAGCCATAGAGTACTTTGAAAAACGAAGTTACTTTCGTGTACTACAAGAGTTTGGTGTGAGAAATAGAAATTGGTATAAAGTTAAATTCTAACAAACTTATCAAGCTGTTAATTCTAATTATTTAATATTATACACCAATTAAAGCTTGATACATGTTTCACATGTAGTCTTGTATTTGTATCTTAAAAAACCTTGGTCAAGGTTGTACTTTACCATAGTATAGACTACAAACTACTTTAGGAATGTCATTTATATTTATCCGTGATTACATATATGAACTTTTCAAATGTCATATGGATCATGATTTTCTGAAAAAATATTTTGGCACCCTTAGAAAGTTCTTGGAGTTTCTCGAATTATTGATAACATGGATTTGTTAACACTTGAATCTGCTGTCACTCTAGAAAATCTCTTGTAAGCCCCAGCACACCTTGCATGCTTTATGTGAGACTAGCTTGACAGGCAAGCTAGAGTTTCATTGAGAGTTTAGAATTCCTTGCGTCTATCTAAAAGTTGCAGTTGAAGCAATTTCTATGTTTTACTATTCGCAACAATGAGTAGAGGCATTTAATTTTATTCGTTATTGTAAACAGTTGTTTTGAGAGCACACCTTACTTTTGTTTTGATCTCCTCATGCATATTTAAAATATAACTTTACAGTCTAGTCCGTTCTAACCAGAAACCTTCTGACTACAATAAAAATACCTAGAATTTGTACTAGATTGACCTTAATGAGCATACATATGACTTATAAACAGGGCATATTTATTTATGAATAAGCAAAGAGATATAACAACCGAAAATATTCGAGACTTTTATTTAAAAATTGACGACTGTGTGCGCTGCGACCACGGCGGCAGTTCTTAAGTGTTATGATATATCAGCTTCTGGAAGCATTGCAAGAGGTTCACAAAACTTCCTCCATGACTCCATACAATGAAAGAGGAGTTCAGAGAGGAACGCCCTCGACATACATAAGCCTAGCTATGGACAAGCAGTGAAAGAAAGTGTCTCAAACACTAATCAATATGACATGAAGAGAATCAACTTGAGCATCATAGCGTGGCTGAAATCTTTTGCCCCAACCGTTACTGAAGTACTGTAGAACTTTCCAGTTTATACTAATCGACTTGGAACGACTTGCTGCAAGTTAAAGCGCTTTTCAGCGAAAAATAAATATAGTCGTATGAATTTTTAGCATTATTCGTTCGTGAGATTATTCCTGCAATTTTTCAAATGTCAAAATAAAGTTGTTGACAAGTTCACCTGAGCTAGTTTATTAAGTGCCAGGTACTGGTACTTACTACAAATACATGGTGGGAGCGAAAATGTCTGTCTGTCTGTCTGTCTGT
>JAQFYG010002792.1:0-13823 GCA_034694325.1 Entomobrya corticalis
TTTTTCCAAGATATTATCAAGAGCTCATTTGTTATGTCTTTGACTAGCTTTATCCCAAAAATGTTCACCACATGGCTAATAAAGAAGCACTACATTGACTACGGTAAACTGAATGGTCTTAGTGAGTTGCGACCGTCGCTCTGCAGCGATAAGAATAAAAATCATGTACAAGGACTAAAAATCATGAAGCGGGTAGAATTTTCGTTACACAAATTGTTTCATTGTTAAAAATGTTGAATTTTTATAAATTAAAGTGTTTTCACATTTTGCCTAATGTTATAGAGAGGGGATATTGTTGAAGCACACGTAACAGATTACCATTGGTAAAAGCCAAAAGGGCAGTGATGAAATTTTTATAACGCTATGATCGAAAACCTTGATAGAAGATGAAGGTTGTCGCGATTTATTTGTTTTTATTGTTTAGTAACCTTAAACGCAAACCCATACCAAGGTTTAATGAAGCAGTGTGTTAATCTTGGATAATTCAGCTCAACACTCAGCACTCACATGGCTTTGTGCAGAAGCCTGTTATGTCCGGATTGTATAATGCATTCTGATGACCTTAATGTTTAGATTTAAAAAAGTGCATTGCGGTTTGATTGGCAAATTCATATTATATAGAAAATATGCGTCTTTGGCTATTGGTTTGGTTTGTACATTTTTTGTAAAATTTGATATTTCTTTTCACTATTTCGAGATTTCAATAATCTTTGTATACAGATTTGAATTTTCATGATGCATGGAAAAATAGCCTCAATTTTCAACACGACGGTGTTCTCTGTAGGTATAAATACATTGATTTGCATAAGGAAAAAATTCCAGATAACAAGCATACCCCGTACAAGCTTGCTCATATTTCATTAAAGAATATTAAAAAAGTCTATGAATCCTAAGTCATGTATCATATCCATTTGATTGTCGTTTTTATTGATGATAACATTGGTGACTCTACGGGGAAAGCAAATTATAAATGAAAAAAAACAGCAAACAACACCAGGCGGTAGAAGAACAATAATTAGCTTATTGATATAAAATTGCAATGCAAACTAACTCAGTATGCAGTATCCAACAAAGTACTTACATTATGTGTCATCTTCCTTGTTTCAATGTACTAAAATATACACCACTCAATTAAAAGGAGAACCCGTAGTAAACAGATCTATCATACTTTCCATCTATCGAGCTACTGTTATTTTAGTAATGGCAAACTGTTAAAACTATACACATCCAAATAGAAAATTATGGTATTTTTACAGCGTATAAATGATTAAGCGCTTAACATTTATATACATTGTGTTATTTTATATTCTGCCTGATCACCCTGCACAGAAATGATCATTATAGGATTTTAAAATAACTGGATGCATTCAACGTTAGTGCGTATGAATTTTGTGCAGCATTTGTACTAAATATTTTATAAAACAAACTTTATACTTACCCCAGGTACTTGGTCAGGAAATAATCTCCCATTTCATACAAGAGTCAAAATACCGAAATAGCAAAACACTACATTGCCTATGTATTCGTACAAATAACTATAAACTCACTAAACAAGTTAACAGAGTATTACAAACAGCAGTTAGTGTAACCATCCTTTAAGTCACCTCATTTAAAGTTAAGAACATTTTGAGACACAAAACCTGTAAAACAGATCTTTAATCTTTGCAGATGTCTTTGCTTAGTTGATGCACTAAATTCCGCATTAGTAGTATTTAAGGTTAGACTTCTAGTATAAGAAAATCACATATATATATATTTCCTATTCTCTCGCATATAAAAACAACCACAAACTACAAACAGTCAAGTCTCCAGGAAATTGTATGCAAAACACTTTCCTTCTCCTTCCAATTCTGTTTTCATAGTCAAGCGGTCCTTACTCCTTTGCAGGAGAAAGCAGCGAAATGAGAATCACAACGACAACATGACACAAACACCGAGACAACAACGTTGGAACTGTCATGCTGCTGATTCAAAGTTGGGGAAATGACTGAATGGTTGGGAGAGTTTTCACATGGAAGGTATTTTCAGGTAGTGGAATGAACACTGAAGCAATGAGAAAGAAAGCAGTTTTTTCTATTTTTCATGCAGGCATACTATTATGCGTTTTATCCACATAATATTCCCATGCACAGACCAACAGTGACTCTGGCAAAATAATAGTTTACCTGTCTTTCTCTTCTACCAAACAAGTTTTCTCTCTTTTTGTCGACCACACGATAACAGAAAATGAACAGCAGCAGTCATGTTATTTTTTGTGTGTGTTTGCATGTGTGTAGGCAATCATAAAATTCACAAAAAATCCTTTCACTCTGAGCTGACGACTGACTCATTCAACCGTTTGTTCTTCATTGTATTGTCAAGCTTTGATATAATATCCAGGTTTGATGATAGCCAACCTGAAGTTTTTACTGCTTACTCTATATCAAATCGTTCATGTACAATTTACTTCACATGCACTTTCTATTTGCTTGAGTCGCATATATATGTGTACTTTCTCCTTGATCTTTCTCTCTAGCAATACTTGTGATAAATAAATGCACATTATATCCTTTTATAAGTGTTCGGGCATGCATTTATGTAAAATTCAGCTATGTTTAAGACCTCGTGTACTATATTAATATCATATTAATACTTTATAGCTAACTGTACGTAGTTTTCCTGAAAAACTATAAAAATATGTTGATGATTTCACACCATAATATTTTGCATGAATGAATCATAGTTACTCATATTGCCCCTTGTTCAGCCATCTATTAAATTAGTTTGGCACTGCTAAGTTTTCATTTATCATTATACTACAAACGCATCCAACTTATAGTTTATCTTATTTTGTGTATTTTAACTTTGTTCTATTTTCATATGAATAGGTCAGCGTCTTCTGGTGGTATGCTCGCGCAGATTAAAGAACTTTCACTCATCCAATTTTGTGGCAAAAATAAAACACTTCCTGTCTTCTCTACATAATTATAACTACATATATGACATTTGCGTGTGGGCATGCTTTGGGAAAGTAATTCATAGGTAGGTATCTTCACACTTTGAACAGGATAATAGGTAGTATTCATAAGTGTTCTACGAACATGAAATGGTCAGGCTTCAAATAGTTGTAAGTATATTATTATATCCAAAACCAACTAGATTACTGTAATCCAGTAGTCTTTGATATATCTTACTTAATTAATTTTTCAGTGTCCTAAAAACTGGTCGTTCACTACTTCTTCCTTCTTACTTTCAGTACAAGCACAAACATTCATTTGTTGTGACGTGCTTGTTTTGTGCTCCTTACCTGTGTCATCTTGACAGACATGGGGAAAGGTTAGCTACCTACATATATATGCATGAAAATTGAAATTAAAATGGTTCATTTGACTTGATTTTAGAATCGGATGTTATGTGAGAGTAGCATTTTCATACAAATAGTACGACGTGTATTAGGTAACTGGAACCTTGTAAATCAATGTGTTTAGTTTAGATTTTAGCAGAAACAATTTACTTTTATTTAACTTTCACCGAACAATCAAAGGATTTAATAACATTAAATTTTGTAAACTCAATCGCAAACAACATTATTTGAACATTATTAAATATATTATTAGTTCATCAGAAAATATAAATACTTTGTATGCAATTTTAATACTCTATATGATATTCAACAAACAGGACAACATGATTTAAACTAGTATTTTATATACGAGCTATGACAAAAGTTATTTTCTCTTATTGATATAATCACCCCATTTTGAATATAAATATATATCAGCACCATTTCCCAAAATAAAATAATATAAATATGTATACTATTAATAGTATTATAGATTACTACTGAAACAAATATAGGTAATGATAATAAATTAACGTGGTTGTAATTTGAAATTGAAATAATAATAATACTACTGTAAACAAATATTGTTTTACTAAATATTAAGGATGAATATACACAAGAGGAGAAAATATCACTGGTAGATTATCAGGAAACAATGTAGGAACCCATTCTCAGTTTACAACAAAAATAGCGTACAATGTTAAGTACATGATTGCAGACAACATAAGTACTTTCGTGAAACTCGACAAATCACAATCACTCAAACAAATTAAATTTTTAATTTGGGAGATGCCACCGGACCAAGTAAAAGTAATGCAAAACACAAACCCCAAAATTTCAGTCAGTCTTATATTACGTAGACTGTAGAGCAATGAAAAAAGAGACAAAGCAAATACAACGATAAAGCTAAAAACAAAATTAACACTAGCACCAACATGAAAAACGTATATTTTAGGCGATATTTTAAAGCTGGGGAGATTAATATTCGTTAAACAATTAAAACAAGAGACTTGGTTCCTCAAATAAATAAGGGAAACAAATGAATTTAAGGAATTTCGATATGCAATAGGTGAAATTTGGCTAAAATTGTAGTCACACACACATTTCTTGTTATCTCCTGAGTACCGCGAATAGCGACATGTACAATAATGTGAAACTTAATGTCTTCCCGTTAGTTGAGACTGAACTCTATTTGCAGAAGGACTTGATGGAGGTGTATTATGGGACTTGGACTTCAAACCACCACCCAGTTTGACAGACAATCTTTTAGGCGGTATTGGTGGAGTAGATGACTGTGAAACGGATGGAGATTCTCCACTGCTGTTGGATCTTACTGGCCGAGCTTCTTATTTGAGATTTTGGCACAACAACAACAAAGTGGAAATAGACGTGAGTTAATATTTAGTTAAGATTTTGCAGGAATGTTGGGTCAGGCAGGATGATGAATAGTGAATATCACAAGACAAATGGACCAACCACAAGGGCACAGGGAAACAACCAACATTCAACACGTAACATAAAAAAAAGAAAAAAAACCAAAAAAAATACAAATTAGACAAGGACAACAATTGCTGATAAACCACACATCGTTCGTTACACAGGAAAGGAAGATACACATCTACGCTCTAAAGATATAGATATAATAATCCAAATATAAAGAGATCCAGAGATCCGCATGCACGGAAGGAAGTCAGTCTTGATGCATATCACATTTTTGAAGATTACTTTTTAGGCACAATACTAAATCTTTTTGGAAATAATCTCCTCTTTTCTGGAATACATGGAAAACAATATTACTTAAGTTTGACCAGAATCTACCGACAACATTAATATCAATTTACGAAAGCATGATATATTTACTACTATAAAATACAGCTATTATCATAAGTTAGTTAGAGTAATCTAACATTACGTAAACATGCTTTTGAATTCGTTGAAGTCATAACTTATAGTAAAGTAATAGAGAAAAAAATATGAGTTATGTTAAAAACTGTTAAATAATGTTAATAAGAATAATTATATAATAAACTGTAGAAATAGATATTAAATGCCTTTTAAAGTGCTAATGCTAAGGACTTTTTCCAGATGCTTACCCGGAGGAGAAAACGTGGCATCATGAAAAGGGACTTTGTTACGAAGAGGAACTGATGATGGGATGGAAGATTCCAGTTGTAATACAGTGGTTAGCTGGTGAGATTGGGCTGAATTAGCAGTCATGGTAGAAGCGGTTGTTCTAGTTGATGATGTAAAGCTTGTCCCTAAAATTGAAATTTTCGAAATAATAACCAAAAATATAAAAATAAATGATACAAGTTATAAAATTTTTTCGACCTCATGAAAGAGTGAAGTACCTGACGCTCTGTTGTTATGTCCAGTTTGAAATGACGGGAGCGGGAGTACAGGAGAAAATACATTCGCGGTGAAAGTTTCAAAGGTGGTCTTGGATTTATGGTTTCGGATGATGGTCGACAATGACTTGCCTCTTTCTTCAAAGCTGTATAATATTAATTAAAAAATTGTTTTGGCATTTATTTACATAACAGAACTTGATGCAAAATAAAAAGATCTACTTACTGATGTTCAAAATATTGTAAGGAAGATCTCCTAGCTCTAGACGCATTTATCGCCGTTGCACGAACTAACACAGCCAATACATCCTTTTCTACAACCGCCTCGTTGAATAAAGGTCCAAAATAAGGTACCTACATCAAAAAATATAGCAGCTTAAGAATTTGCACAATCAACAATTTGTATGAAATTTATCACTTTAAACATAACCTTAAACTTACTTCTGGCTTTCTTGATATTTGTACTCTAAAAAGGCCGAACTGCAATGGGTATATAACGATTAAAACATCACAAAATTCGGTTGGAATAATGTCTCTCCTGTAATCTCTGTTATGCTCCGACCATACAATATGAACTTCATCATTTCCTAAATGTCTTGTCTGAAAATTAAAAAATAAGGTTTGGTATGCATTGTGCATCAAAATACCATTAATTATAAACGTGTTCTCTAAATGCTAACGAACCTTTTGAAGGAGACTTTCTTCGGAATTTGAAGGCATACGAGTAGCAACATGAAAGATTGCCTCAGTAAAAGAAGTCGCGTAGTACGGCGCAGTTTCACCAGAACTTTTGTTTCTCTGAAGTCCGCCCATAAAACCTGAATGACTTTCCAATTCCACTTCCCAGCCCAAACCTAAAATATAATTGATATTGAGACATGTTAAGTAAGAAATGAACTTTACTTCCAAAGGCGGCAACAAAATAATAGTACCTGCAACAAAATCTTCATAAACTTCACTTCCACCGGTATTTGACAATATCGAACTTTTGTCCTCTTGACCTTCGGCAACGTAAATAACGGCGATTTTGTGAGTTTCGCGGCATTTCTAAAGTATAACGAATAATTTATTATAATTTTTAATAAGTTTGCTTTAGGTAAAATAAACTTAAAATAAACTATATGTTTTTACCTGATTATCCTGATGCTTCAGCTCTCGTAACAACTTTTCATCTTTTTGAAGTAAATCAACCGACGAACGCTTT
This sequence comes from Entomobrya corticalis, assembly GCA_034694325.1. Taxonomy (NCBI): domain Eukaryota; kingdom Metazoa; phylum Arthropoda; class Collembola; order Entomobryomorpha; family Entomobryidae; genus Entomobrya; species Entomobrya corticalis. Next base: position 6,875 of record JAQFYG010002792.1, read on the forward strand.
TCCCAGCCAGTTAGTCCCAAGTGACTAAACAAACGCCGGCTTAGCATAAAACTGGAACCACACATAATACTTTTGGTTGATGCAGCTAAAGAAGAAAGATTTTCTTCGTGCTCACTCGTTCCATCAATTTCAGACTCTGCTTCCAATGATACTGGCATTGCTCTCATTCTGAAATATTAAAGGACTTGCTCAATACTTACTCTGTGATGGCTGTCGCTGTGACCCGTATAATAGATGAACATGTATATTTTACTTACGTCGAGTCACAATCGAATTTCATCAAAAACTCCATTTCCATATTTCTTTGATTCACAACAGCAGCTACCACATCATCTTCTGAATCTTGTGTCAAAGAAGGAGGCGGGTCCCACGGTGAAGTCAGAGCTTCGCCAACTCTCAAGAGACACTCTGGGCTTGTATGCCCAATGTATTGAAGAAGCTGGAAACAGATTTTAAAAATATGAATTTCAATATTATCAACAATGCATACCGGTGCTTGATGAATTGACAACGTACATCGTCTAAATTATCTAAATCGTCTGCTGAATTTTCACAAGTTGGAAGCAACCCAGTTGGACGTCGTCGAAGGGTTAGTCTAGGTCCCATTTGCGGTAGAAACGTTCCGGTCATTCCAGAAAACAGATCTTCCGGTTGTTGGGAAAATGATGCAAGAATTGGAATTTCATCATCTAAAATTACACAAACCAACGATGAACTATGAGTTATTCAATACGTAATAGTGAGCTAAATGTAGCAAAATGCGAATTTACCTTGAGACAATGACGGTGAATGAAGATGAGCAACATCCCACGATGCCTTTCCACTTAAATCTCTTAAAATTATCCTAACTAAAGTAGGAGATGTGGCAAACCCGGAGGGTACGCCTCCTCCAAGTCCATCTTGTGCAGGTAACTCGACAATCGACAGTAGCGTATTATTATTAAGTGCAAACAACTGTTAAAAATCAACAAAAAGTTATTAATTTATTTGCAAATGAAGAAAGTATAGACGACAGTAAATGATATTTAATTTACCTGGATATTAGGTAACGAAAACACGTATGAATTTAGTTCATCCAACTCAGAGGTAAGACCCGGTAAGTCATCATTTTCCGATACAATGGATCCACACCGTGCAGCGCCATTTGACATTGGAAAATGGCCGATTTGTGTTAACATGTGTAAGAGTAACTGCAAAATCATTAATAATTTTAACAGTATTAAATAACAATAGACTGGGCATAAGTATCAAGTAAGAATTAAAAGAAAGGTTTGAAAACTACCGATCGTGCGGCAAGCCGGACAGTTTCGATGTCTTGGGATGAATTTGTACTTTCAGAACGGACGAACACATTTTCTTTTCCTAAGCTCCTTAAAGTTGGATCGGCATTCTGCAGATCATCAAACGGAATACTTGGATCGAAATCCTCTAAACTTGTCAGGTTTACAACAGTATTATTTTCTCCAGCGGACTGATAGCCTATTGACACCATGTGAAGGACTTCAAATATTGATGTTAATAAAGATGATTTTCCTTGGTCATGTGAGCATGTCAACGACTCAACTGGCAATCGCATGCACCACTCCCCAAGCACTAGCATTAACGAAATTAACAGACGCTTCTCTGTTTCTACAGGCTTTCCGGAAGTCCAGCCCGAATTCTTCATGGGAAGGGCTTGCTGGAGACTCCATTTCACACCAAGGATTATCTTTGGTATTAAATAAGGGAAGAAGCCGGATATTTCATTGGCATAGTCAGCTAGTAGAAGCAGAAGATCCGACGCCACCAGAGCAATGCTTCTGTTTGCAACCTACAAATTTAGATTTACAAAAAGTAGATTGGTGGAAAGATAATTAATAAATTGAAGATAATTAATAATAATAAATAAAACATTTGTTTCATACCCTAATGGAAGCTAACAGTAAAGAGAACACGATAGTTACTCTGCTATTCAGATCAGATTCCTCTCTTTGATTTTGTGGAATACCAAAGTTTCTCAGATCCGTAAGTTCTTTGCAGATAAAAATGGTTAAAGATTGTAGACAAATTGCTCTGGCGTTTGATGTTTGCTCGACTTTTGCAAAATGTATAAGGCAAGTCAGTGCAACGTCCTGGTAAAACACAAATAATAATTATTAGTAATGCCTCATTGTCTCGCATTAACAGCATTTTGATTTGGATAAAGCTAAGCACCTTTACTGATTGAGGAGGTTGAATAAGCTGAAACGTTGGTGAGTTTGGCTTTAAAATTTGCAAGTTTTTGCAAACTTCAGATATCGCCAGCACTGTGCCCAAAATTGTAGCTGCTTCCATTCTTGGTGCCTTTTTGAGATCATCCGTCGTAAGAACAGAATGAGCAGCTTGGCAAAAGTCCAACAATAGAACGGAAAATCCGGGAAGCATTTTTGAAACAAATTTGCAGCCGCATCGTTTTACGATTTCATTGATTACCTCCTGAACACAATATTGCATGCTTAAATTTTAAACTATTAAAAATACTTTAGCTACAAATAAACTGAACGCTACTAACCTGCTGATTAGATATAACAATTTTGTGTAGCGATCCATAAAATTTACTTAGATATTCTTGAGTAAATGGAATGTCCTGATTATTCATTGTAATGTCACATAAAAGAGCTGTAGCAAAGATTTTTCCTCTGTAGAATTCGTCAGAAAGCTCAAGAGCCTGTGATCATAAAACATGAAACCTTGAAACCTCAAAACAAATATAATTTTATTAGCTAGGAGTTATAATTAACATTAAGATGGCGTACCTGAAAGCACCAAGGCGAAAATAAAGGCAACGGAGGGCTAAGCTCGAGAGGTTTTGGCGTAGACAGATTATCTAAACTGATTCCCTGATTATGTCGTATCTAAATCAAATCCAGGAAATATTTGAAGAATTATGGACAATTTAATAATTAGACACGGTATGAAACAAACTAAATACCTTCAATAGCGTATTCCAAATATCTGTCAGAACTTGGAAAAAATGAGCATGGGTTTTGGGGTTGGTAAAGTCATTAACGTTCCCCAAAATGCCAAGCATTCTTCTCCAAAGAATAGCTGCAACACTTGGAAGCCAACCTTTCACTGGACCGCCAGCAATAACTCCCTTTGCTTCCGCCGATTTGGATACAACCTCCATGTTGCAATCTAAATACAACTCATTCGTTTTTATCTTTGTACATTTACAAAATGTCAAGTTTATCTAGCTTTAGCATTACCTAAGCTATTATTATCTCCATCAATGTGAATGGTTGATGTGTTCTCTAAACTGGTATTAGACGAAGATACCTCCGCCCAATCTGGATGAAGAATCCCTGTTTGGCTAAAATTTCCGAAATGGGAAATAAACTTGCGAATCGAATCTGCAGATCGAGACCTTTTTCGTAGTCTATTTTCAGGGACGAGATAATGATCGCTCAACTCTTCTCCTCGGGTGTGTCCAACTGATGGATGTTCCTTTATCTGATGCTGTCCTTTATTCTTTCCACTGTTTTTTAGAACCGAGAGTAGATTTCCTTCACTCATACTCCTGCGGAGTACCAATTTTTTAGTAGGATGTGGAGTTAACGGAGAGAAAACCATTGATTTTCTGTCTGATGAACCTCCAGAACTTAAATTCCTAGTCCTATGCGAGACCGAGTTAGCTGTAGGAATTTTCAATAGTTTTCTTCAATTTAACCAATTACATACTTAATGTTAATATTGTGATTGCAAAACAGAACAGTGGTGAAATAATACGTACCCAGAGGACCTTCGGTGATTCTTTTTACAGCATCTTTCGTAACTGCAGAGTGATTTCCACTTCCACCCCCTCGACGTTTCTTGGACTTTTGTTCTGTTAGTCGATCAAGGGGCAAATTAGCCAAATCCAAATTATACACGTGTCTTGACAGCACTCTTGATAAAGTCTCCATTGTTTTCTGGGGGAAAACATAAATTAACAGATGAATTGGATAAAATATTTACAATTTAAAAATGCAACCACACTTACCGCCCATTCAGTAATTAACTCATCGCAGAAAGTCAGTTGGGACAGCACTCCTTGTAGCTGATCCCACAATTCGATAGTAATTGGTACATTCAAGCTAGCCTTAACCCAGCTAACAATTAAAGTTTGGAATAACGCAGAAGCCAATTTAGATCCTAAAGTATCTGGATGTTTCAATCCGCAGTGCGGCAAATTACCATCAAGAACTTTAGATGTTACATGCAGCAACACAACCAATAATTGTTCCCTAAAATAGTTTGAAATGTGGTCAGTGTCTGAAACTTAATGGGATTGGATAAGGATTACAGTAAATATTGCTTAAATCGTGAGAAAATTTACCAAGTTTTAGCTTCCATTCTAGTATTCATTACAGCATATCGATAAATGTTCAGCACCCTCTTGCATACATCCACTTGTTCCTCTAACAAATGAACTGCTGCCTCGTGTTTAGGGATTTGAAACAAGAGAAAAACTGCTGCCGAATTGCAAAAAAACACTTGAAGAACTTTCTGACCGCCCGCCCGAAGAAAAGATAAATATTCTTCTCGATTATTGTTAGCATTCATCCCCAATGCTCCGCAGTATGAATCAGTACGTAATCTATTCTTTGGAGCCTCCAAGCGTTCTTTGGCAGTGGCTTCGTCTTCGTTAGGATCATCAGGCTCCAACATAAATACAGGCAATTCAGGCACCTGTATTTTTAGCATAAAATTAATATAATGCAATATTTAGCTAGACTATAAAGAAATATAAAAATACTGTTAATAAGTAAGCAGCCCTCACATTCATTTGTATCCAATCCTTATACACACAAATTACTCTTCTTATAGCAACTGTATGAACAAAATTCATTAATAAAGCTCTTCGAAACACTTCATGAAGGAAATTGATATTTTCTCTGCTGCCTAAAATGACGTCCTTTGCGATGACATTTGCATCAACATCACTTAAAACAGAAATTCAAAAGTTTAAGTTAAAAATAAAATATTTTCATCTGATAATTATACGAATTTACATTTGTTAAAAATATCGTACTTGTGAACACTAGAGTAAGATGTGATTGAGTCCCTATCGCCACCTGATAATGAAGATGGAGGAGTAGATTGGTTTCGGGAATCATCAGAATGATGTTGATGATTTAATTGCACCGGTTGCATATTGGAACTCCAACTATATAAAATATATAATTAGTCATTTAGGATTAGGATTATCACATCAACACATTATTTACAAACAAACTAAGTTTACTGAACTCATAACTCTAAAACTTACAAAGCAGGAGTTGACGTTAGTTCCATGGACCTATATACAGAATGAGCGTAGTTGGCTAACCATTTTACAAATACCACTTGACAAGCAAAAATCGGATTATTGGATAAATCAGCACATTTTCTAGGTTCTGGCAGCTCTGCAAATAAGACATAGTAGTAGATATTTTTAATCAAATTATTTACGTTGTAATAAATACAACAATTTATAAAACAAAGTAATACTACCTAAATGTGGCTTGTAGATATCAGTGACGATATTGAATTCGCCAAATATTCTTGGCAAATAATACTCTTTAAATCTCTCGTACAAAAATTCTATACTTTTAGCCCACATTGGACTTCCTTCGTTCCAATGTATTCGAGGTGCTTGCGATACAATAAAATCTAATAAAAGCTCCATAAAATGTGATGAAAGATCCTCAGGTTGTCGTTCACCCGGACTGGCAACCAAAACCGGTGTGATTTCAAATGGGGCTACGCCAATCGAAGGATCCGACGGTGGGGGCCAAGTTTGGCTAGCTCCAAGGCCAGGTACTAATGAAGCAAACTGTTAAGATATTTAACTTAAGACATTATAAGCAAACGGTATTGTGCATATATTGTTATTATCAAATAACGAGTCATCTTACAATTTCATGAACATAAGCAGGAGCCGCAGTCCCTAGGCACTGATACCACATGATAAAAAGTCTGAAATTTTATACGCACATTAGTTAGTTGTAGTTACAAATATTATGAAAATGAATTTATGTCGTATAATTTCAAATGCAAACCTGATAGCTTCCCGCCGGAGACGCAGAGAATTGGCAGGATGATTTAGTTTTGCCATCAACCGAGACATGGAATGAAGCTGCCATCGACAATGTAAAAGGTCTGGAAGCAGCATCAATAATCTCTCCAGCAAATGCAGGACGCTATCCAACTCCTCTCGTTGAGCTCGATGAACTAATAAATTAAAGATTTTCCAAAGTTATGATGCGTTACTTTTTAATATCATCTTTCAAATATGAACATAATATTTTTCAAATTATCTACATTAAATGCGCGTGATTCAGCTCTGCTGTATCGATTAATTTTAACTGTGATTGTACTTACTAATGAAACGTTACATGATTTTGGTGTGCGTGTAGTATGTGTTTCAAATCTCTATTTCGAAGCAGATAGGTCATACCAAGGTATACTTCATAAAAGGGAGCTTTTTGCATATTATATATAGTATATTTATACTGATTACTCAGAATATGATATGCGTGAAATGCAGCATGGAAATTAACTAACTGTGTCTAAAATCAGTCATTATCTGTCAAAGTTGATCATGTCATGAAATGAAACAGTTACAGATGAGTTTGCTAGTAAAACACAATGAATTTTAAAGTATGTAGCATATCTATCGTTTAAGACTATGAGTGCTTTTTTTAAAAAATTCAGTTATCAGATCTTCAGACTTACGTTTTTGTGAAAATTTGGTTTAAAATAGTCACTTACATCGATTAAAAAACGCACTATTTGCAAACTTGCTTAAGATCTGATATAAGACTCTGTAGCAATTAAGTATATTTATTTGCAAAAAATAAAGCTATCTATTAAGCTCGTTGGATAAATTAAGAAGAACTACAAAACACATTCATGCAATGGTCTTTGCCTGCAGGCGAAAAACAAAAATATAAATACAATCAAATAA
>JAQFYG010002793.1:0-13819 GCA_034694325.1 Entomobrya corticalis
AGTTGATGAAAAGAACTGATCAATTATTTGGTAAAATGGATCTAGTTTCATGAAAACTAAAAATATTGGAATCACACCCGATGGGACGCACATCTCAAGCAAAGCGGAAGTTGAAAACACGCCGAGAATGTCAAAGTTTTTATGTTTATTTTGTACTTTCTTCTTTTGCTCAGCTATAAAAAATATAAATAAATATTTTGCAATTTGCACAAAAATTCAATGAAGTTGTTTTAGAAATTATGACATACCATTTTGCTGATTTTGGTACAGTTGATTTATCTCGTTGTATCCAGCAACAAGTTCCGGAAACAGGACAATTATGGTGTAGAGTAGCAGCAGCTCAATCCCAAAACCAGAAATGAAATATTGCACAAATATTTTCAGGAAGGAAGATTTTCCAAATTTACTGTTTGGATGAAAATATGCAAGTAAGTGTAAAATTGTAGATGGTATGGCTCCAACAAGAATGCCTGCAAATGTCTTGAGAATATTGTGTCTGGATATTTGACAAACTATGTTGCCACTTGATTTTGCTTCAAATTCCAGGATATGTTTGTACCAACCAATAAACAACAACTTGTAAAGCTTTATGCTGTAATTGAGAAGTGGTGTGGCTATATTGCTTGAAGAGAGATAAACCAAATCGTCGTGGTATTGAATGCATTGCTGTAGGGTCCACATTTTAAAGGAATTGTAGTAAGGGCTCGATGATTACTTTTGGAATGCAACTGTTTGTTTGAAGACTAGAAACTATTAGCAAAAGTCACTTTTAGATTTTGCAAGTATGAATTGATATCTGTTATAAGACATTAAATGTATAGAAATATTGGATGCTCAAAGCCTATAATTGAAATTTTTGAAATAAAATAATAAAGTTATTAAAATTTTGATTTAATTTAAAATTCCTCTTTGTTGTTTATGTTCATATTATTTTATGGACCCCTGTAACATGTAATGGGTAAATAGCTTAGCTCGAGACTGTAAGTTGGTTCTACGCTTTGGGGTTTAAAATATAATATTCTATTTAAATAAAGGCTTCGTATTATGATGTTGACTGCAAATTGTTTCTATTTTTGGTTTAATCTTCTATTTTAGTAAATGTTGTTTGGTAAAAGCTTCTATTTGTCAAAACAAAAAATTGCTTATGTTTATTTTTGCATAAATTATTTGTGTTGGAATATAAATTGAGTTTACAATTTTATGATGTTATGAATGCTAAACACGTACTGTCTGGTCTTGAACTAATATACTACTTACTAATACATATATGTATTAAATATTTATATAACTTTGAATTTAATTAATCAATTTAATTAAAAATACCAAATAATAAAAATTAGCTGAAAATGTTAAGTTAATAAAAGTGAAAACATTAGTTATTATTTACAATAAAAAACTATGAAAATTCTATGTTACAGTTAGTTATTTTACGTGACATAATTTACATTCTTCTAATAATCAAACTTTGATTTAAAAATATTTATTATTATATATGTAATGGAGTTAAGCAATGATTTAGTATAACCTAACAGAGATAATGTAAATGTAAGTTAAAATGTTTTTATTTTTACGTACAGGAATCTATTGTAAAATAATTTTCAACTACTTAATTTCACAAAAGTAAACTATACCCTCAGGTCAATAAAAATTAGTTACATTTAACTCCTTCATTAACTTGACAAACAAGCAGCATTTTCCTTCATTAACCTTTTGAAAATTTCTACTAGTTCCCTTCCTACGACTAATTTTCATATTTTCTATCTTTGATTTCAGTTTTTCCTCCATTTCTGAGCTCTATAAAAACAAGAAAGAATTTGTCCATCAAATCACATGAGATTTTATTAAGTACTGATAAGAATTCAAAACAAATATTATGTCATAAGTTACCATTAACTCAGAAACATGAATACTTAAATTCAATAAATTGCTCATATTATAAAGAAATCCTTGTGTCGCTGCAATATCAGTGAGCTTTCCTCGTCCACACAACACCTCCAGTTCAAAGGATCTCAAATCTAACAAATCGTCACAAATTAAAGTTGAAATAAAATTTTTATATAACATTTACCATCAGTATTTCTAAAATGTTTTGTACAACCACTTACGTTTCAAATCAGTAATATTTGGAACCCGATCAATCGCATTTCTCAGACCGGTTATTCCCTTGTCATCTATATCACTTCCAAGTCGTAATTTTAAATTTGACAAATTATTCCACTGGCCACACACTACTTGAAATGTGTCATTGTTCAAAGGGGCCACTAGAATGTTTAGATTTGGCATCCAGGCACCCAAAATCTTCCAAGATTCCACTTTTAACACAGATTCAATCAAAAATTCTTCCAAGCTCGGAATACTGAAAGATTCCGTTTGTAATAACCGTTTTGAATTTTGAACAAGATCTCTTCGAATTGCTAACTGCTTGCCTCCAAGCCTGTATAATTCTGGGAAACTGTCCCTCTTGTCAAAACAATACAAATCAATTCTAAGCCGCTTTAATACTGGAGTGACCAACAGAAAATCCAAGTTTGCTGAAATGTTTCCCCACAGATCTAACTCTCTTAAATTCTCAAATTTTGCACGAAACGGAAAGTTTGCAAATGGAGGAGATCTTTGTGTTGGTAATCTAATTAGTTTAAGAGTTTCTAACAATCTCGCATAATGTTCCAAAATTCTTTGAAAATCATTATATTTAATTGCGTCATGAACATGTAAGCTGAGATATTTTAGGGGCAAATCTGTTTCAACAAATCCGTGAATACTTTGGTCAGCCTCGATTAAATCCAAATGAGTCAAGTTTAGAGCCTTTTGCTTTTTTCGAAGGGGGGTCAACATACACAAAGTAGGAATCAATTTGGTTGCATATCTACGATCTTTAGTTTTTAATTTCAACTCTTTTAAGTTGGGAAACTTTAGGAGAAACAAGAACTTCATGTTAATATCTAGTGACCAGTGGACCTCCAGCCTCCTCAAATTTGGTTGGATATCAGTTTTTAAATAAAGTGGGGATATAAAGTCAAAGGATCCGATCCACTTTTTATTTGCGATAACTTCCAACGTCTTTGCATTGCAAGCAAGATTTCTCACAAGATTGAAAAATGCTGCATTGTCTTTTTGAAACTTGAAATCGACCAATTGTAAATGCCTAATTTGCTTACTAAAATCTTTCGAGAATTTTTTGTAGCTTTCTATATTCTCAATATTATCTTTACTGTCAACAATGCTCCAGTTTTCCAAAGAGAAGTTTTGAAATGGATACTCTCCCAGAGATTCTTGTGATAGGTTTTTAGTTTTCATGTACTCCAAAAACAATTTTACAGACTTGGAGATGGTTGAAGTGGTATCTTCACAAGTTTGAAGGCGAACAAATGCCTTATCAGTCCTAATGTTATTGGCGGTTTTGCACCAGTCACGGCAAACAAGTCGAAATGATTTCCAGGTGTCAACTGGTAAACATTTCATGATTTTTGCTGCAATCTAAAATTACAATAAATCAAGAATAACTTTTATTCCAAAAATGAGTCAGATAAAAATTAGTTATTGTCAAACGCGTTAAACTGTTATTTGAGTGAAAATTTATGACTTACCAATTCATTTAGAAATACTCGGCCCACCAAAAACTCTAATTGATCAAATCGATTTTCAGAACCAGCCATACTTAACTATTGTTTAGTATTATCTGATAATAACGTATTATTGTATGTAAGTTTGAAATGTAAAATTGAAGAGTGAGCACTTGAGAAATGTATGCAATATAATTTATTTTGTAGTAAAGTCTGAGTAATATTTTACTCAAAACTTGCTGTTAGTTGTTATTTTTGACATCAATTTACAATGAGTGGAGGATAAAAATGTGTTATGAACGTGGTACTAAAACCACGACAAATAATATGCGTACGTGTCTTTAGAATGACGGAACTTGAAGAAACTAAAAACTGAAGTAGCAGCTTAAATCTCAAAAAAACATGTTTACTTGATCCTTGATCCTTACAAGAATGATTAGGTACTATTCATACAAAGACAAATACATACCTACAAATAATACTCTCACAAATATTTAAGCCCAAAAGTCAAAATCTTTCTTTTCTTTACAACTCTATTTCTTTTTATTTTAAATTAAAGCATAGATTTGTATGTGGTTTATTACAAATTACTATATTTAAATGTCTATTAGTACTTTACCCTGGTTTTTGCTAAAATATTGTGGATTTTGGGTACTCAAGCACCTAAGCAGTTATTAACTTTCTATTAATTTTGATAGACTTTTCAAATTTAAAACCGTGTATTAGTAGATGACAGATGCTAGCATTCATTATATGCAAGCAAAGATCTATTGAGAACTCAACAAGATTGACATATGTCATAAAGTTTTATTTTTTAATATTGATAGTTGGTTTAATTTCTTTAGCCTCCCAAGACGACAACTTTTTCAAAACCATGAAATAATATTGCACATACTTTTCACTTTTAATGCCTCATTTTGAATGTCCAGTTAACGTTTGGGTACATTATTTGTATAAAAATTTTTAAGATATATTTATTTATGTATTTCAGCAGAAAGCCCATACCATTGTCATGCTTTATCAAAAATAGAAACTTAAGAGATAAGCGTATGTTTTGAGTAACTTTGTAAAAAAATGCAGCTTAAATGTGCATAATAATCTTCACCATTTCTAGCAAATTCAGTTTATTTTAAATACTTAAGCCGTTCCTAATATGTACTTTTGTTGTGGTTACTTTTTAAAATATTTGTTTAACTATGGACGATAGTATGAAAACTTATTGCACGGCATTATCATGCTTCTATTGATTGGCTTTAGGTCCCTTAAAGAAACAAATGCTACGAAATTAAAGCCTTTTGTATAGACATGGTTAAAGAAATGGTTCTAGGAAAGCAACATCTATTTTGCTAATCGGGTACTTCAACGTATTGTAGTAAAACTGCTTGCCTACGTGTGTGAAGATTTTAAGACTTTAGACAATATTTTAAGGTAAGTTTCTGGCTGTTGCATTTTATGCTTAAAATATCTGAAATGTTTCAATTTACAAGTAGAAAACGCTTTTTTATATAAGTTTTACGCTATTTTACTCCACACGCCACTTCAAGTTTTGTATTCAAGTCGTCATCACCAATTTACACGAGGTGTTTTTGCATATTATTTAGTGAAACATTTAACGGGAGGTTTGTGCCAAAAATGATCTTTCAAACCATTTCGCAACTTAAAGATATAAATATCAGTACAAAAGTTTGTTAAACTATTTTGTTTGTTCTATTCCAAATTGATTAGACTTTCTTTGAACAACAGTTATATCTTATTTCAAAATTAATACTCTCTCAAAGAATCCAATTAAGGCAAGTATGGCTGCTTACTTTTTGATACTCAGCATTTGTTTACTTTGGTTTTGGTAAGTTTCATACAGCAATGTAATAAATCCATAATAATTACAAGCGTTTTTATTGTCAAGTCTGCTAATTAAGTAATATGCATGGAATATTATTAATAATCCTTAAAATTTTGAAAGATTTAGCTCTATAATATTGTTTGCTTTTTGTTTTCCCTAATTTTTGCAGCACGCCAGAGATATCCGGAAACCAGTTGCCTGTCAAATTTAATCCCGGGGTAGAATTTGAGGTTCTGGAAGACTATGAATTTTATTCACACGTTGAATACATCAACTTTGAGTTTTCGACCAACATGCCGACGGTCGACTATGAGGAAAACGATGGACTCACCCGTATCGTCAATGATACCAACAAGTGATTACGTTACGCAGAATTTTCCCACTTTCATTATCCACTGGTCGTAGAAAACAGAGCATAAAACTTTTAGCAGGGCTATTGCTATTTATTAGTTACTTTAACAGCAAAATTTTAAGAAAAAAACGTCAACCTTTTTACCGATACATGTACAGTTATGCTATTAATGAGGCAATGTGCAAACTTCTCTTGACAAGGTTTTGCAGTTTTTCTTTTGCAATAATAACTATATTTCAATTCTTGACACTTTTCTGCATATAATTAGCTTATATGGATGATATATCCTGCATTAAAACTAATATAAATATTGAACAAAATTGCTTATAATTATATGTCATCCTCCGCCGTCGTCCGTCCATACTCCACGTCATGGACAAGTTTATTGTACGCAAACGTTTTCAGAAATTTAGCATTTTTATAGCTGCATAGACAACGTAAATATGTAAAAGATTGACTGCAAATTTCTCCTTTAAGCACATAGGATTTGTCATTTTTCTGGTTCTTAGCTATAAGTGCTAAATGTCGACATAATCAAAAAAAAATGGCGCCGAGAAATCTTTTGTATTTACTTTGCAGATAACTATGTCCTTTAAATAGATTCTGAAAGTTTCATAGTTTTGCTTCCTTTAGAGGTTTATTAACCTCTTGATCTACAAAACATGCCACCTTTTCCCATTCAATATTTGCGTGTAAGCTATAATAAATGTTGCTTACTTTTTAAAATTGACAGGACTGTATAAAAATTGGATCAATCTTGCTGTGAAAAGAGAGCTGGTTATTCTTTTAAGGAAGGTTTCCGCTTTAATTGATTGAAGCAAACTGGAATCTACTTGTAGTTTGAGTACATTACAAATTATTATTGCAATATTTTAAATTCTAAATATTGTACCAATTTATCAAATTATGTGTCGTCCTGAATCTGAAGTAACAAATTGAAAACAAAGCTCCCAATAAAGTCGCAATATAACATAACATTTTGGATATTGTGAATGAAGTAAAAATTTAAAAGTATTTTTGAGTTAGAAAATGTACTCCAGTTAGAGTAAACGCTATTAAATATTGCAAAACCAAAATACTATTTTGAATCATTATGTGAATGCCATTTTGATAAAAACAAAGATTATGTGTCAAATGTATATGCATAGTGGGCAACTTCTATGTCAAAATACAAGAATGAAGAAATAAGTAGAAATAGTGGAGACGTTAATTATCATTATATTTATATGTATTTTATTTTATTCATAACATTTATTTGCAGATTATAATGAAATATAATATAATTATTTCCAATAAACGTTTTAGATTTTATTAAAATAAATCAAAATTTAATCGTGTCACCTGATATGTCCATTCTGCTCTTCACTGATTAAACACACACCCCTAAAAACCAAATTATTTTATAAAAAAATGCAAGTTTATAATTAAAAGCACACCAACAAAGACAAAACAGTTTAGTAAAAAAACTTACATCCGATTGATCCATTAACGCACGTATTGGAACAACAGTCTGAATTCTGTGTGCATGGGCTTAGTTGCGCTCCACATGGTGGAACAGCAGGCGCAGTTTCATATGCCAAGCTTAATGTTTGATTGAAAAGAGCCTTCAAAAGTACTTTTTGCTCTCCATCGGTCTGCCCGGCAAACAAAAAATAAGAGAAAATATTAGCCATATAAATTTCTGAAAACATTCAAGAAAAATGATTGAAAGTTTTTGGATTTTTAATTATTAGTTTGATTTACCAACTGAACTAGATCTGGGCAGCATCCTAAGATACTGGCAAAATTAATGGCGAATGTGAAAACAAAAGCCAAGATGAGTGCACCCACGAATTTCCCGTTTTGCCCCATACTTCCAGATATTTTTATTCTCAAAAAATTGATTTGTAGCAATTGTTGTTTGGGTAACGTATAGATTTATTTGATGGTTGGACGAGTCAGTGGACACGAATGGATGTCTTTGAATCTTAGATGACGGCTTTTTATACAGCTTTCAAGAGGAAGTTTGTAATTGACTTCAGCATCTAAACTATCACAATAATAGTTTGTACTTAATCTATGTATAGAACATAATTGTTTTCAAACGATTTTAGCGACAATTTTCCTCAAACAAAGAATGACTAATTTATTTAACTCACTTTTTATGGCAAGGTTGATCCAGTTTTTTATACAATCTTGTCAAATTTGCAAGGAAATTCAAGTAAGCAATATTTGGTGTAATTTACACGTGGACAAAACACAGAACGTATTGAATGTAAGAAGGTGGCAGCTTTGTAGATCAACAGGTGAATAAACCTTTAATAGAGGACAAAAAACATGAAACTTCTTAAACTATTTTTGGAAGGGTTAAACTAAAAAGTAAAAGCAAAAGTTGTTTTTAGCATGATTTTCATTTTGGCGACATTTAGCACATTGACCGCCCAACCAGAAGTCCCAATTACATTATGTATGTCATGGAAAATTTGTCATGTCATGGAAAGTTGATCTTTTACATATTTAGGTTGTCAACGTATCTATAAAAATGCTAACTGTTTGAAAATGTGTGAATACAAAAACTCGCAATAAATTATCGCATCACATAATACGTTTGCTCTATCGCAATATTTGTAAATAGTAAATTTTACCAACATCAATACAATAATACATGTTTATATTTGTGGAAGCACTCTGGGCTAACATGAGATTTAATATATAAATGTTAACTTTATCACTAAACGTTTTCAAATCGTAATTACTTCTTTTAGCAGCTATATATTGAGTTCTTAAACATTTTGAACAATTTCTTAAAATGTATATCCAATATTTTGAGCACCATATTCATTTAACAAATGAACAGATGCTTTTTTTTGAAACCGGCAGTTGGATTTCCTTGGAAATAAAATGCAATGCAAACATTTTACACTGTATGTATTGCACTTCTAAATGTAACATCTGTAAAATTTAGTGCTATTATCACGTAATGTCATTTTTATATTCCAAAAAAGAATAGTCTTTACATGAATAGCAAATAGGTTATTTAAAGCATGGAAGTCGAAGAATTTCAAACATTTTTATAAGTGCCGTTTTGAAGGTCTATCAAAAACAATCAAAATGTTATATTTAAATTGTTGTCCCGTTTTTAGGCTAAAAGTTGACCGAAATGACAAGATGAGATACACCAAAAGCTCCTGGGTCCAAAATTTATTTTCACAGATTAGTTTTGGCATTTTTGTAGGTTTGAAATTCTGGCAAATAAGAAGTAACAAGTCTTAAGTGGAAATCGTTGTGGCATTTTGAGATCATACTTTGTAAGTCATATTTTTTGAAAAGATGGGCATCAGCACCAGCAAAAACCCAATAGCAATAACTTTAAATCCCTGACTGTCTCTAAAAATATTTTGCATTGTTTCATTTTGTCACTTTGGTCAACCCTTATTCTAAGGTTGAGGCAAGAAAAAAGCTAAGTCACATTCGTTTACTTTATGATTGTGTTTCAAAATGTTACTAATCAAAGTTTTGTATATGACTTTCACTCTTCAAAATACTCGCGCAGTAGTAGTTAATGCTTAATAAGAGTAGAGATGCACCATAACAATTTTATCCGGCTTTGTGTATTGCAGCAACTTACGCAAATGATTTTTCAAATTTGTTACCAATATTATTGGTTGATTGAATCAACAAATAAAAAAAATTCTTGTTGTAATTGTGGGTTAAATATGTGTCATATTGTATGAGTTGTTAAAAGTTGGGAATATAGCGCACTGTGCTTTTTTGAAAAGTATCAGTGACGAATTATCCTGCAAAAATCTTTTTTGCCATAAAACTGAAATGCGACGCTCAGTCTTGTAAGATGCTTTTGCGAAAAATTTTATATGTGACGATTTTACTTTTGCGACTATTTTTACAATATTTTTACTTTGGAGACACCAATGAAACTTTATAGCAAGTTATTTTGAATATAAGGTATTTATATGCGACTTTGACGAAAATTAATAATGACATGTGCTCCATATATTTCGAATAATATTTATATTTATTACAATACAATCGTGTCATCAAAGAAATCAGAAATCATAAAAATAATTAATTCATTAGATATTTATTTTTGGCCAATTAAAATTTTTGAAAATTTATGAATTGATAAATTTTGCACAAAAATGACTCGAACTAAAAAGCAAAAAATATTTGTGTATGTGATGCTGCTACAAAGATGTGTCCACGACTTCTGCCAGAAATTACACTCGTAACACTAAACAAGGTACAAAACAACTTTAGCATTATTTATATTAAGAACACAATATCATAAGAAAATCGTTTTATAAAATTACCCACATCAAAATGCCATGATTGCAGGTGGGACGGCTGTGTAGTTCACCGGGGTTCCAGGAGTCACAGGAGTCCCTGGATTTGCAGCAACCACCGACCATCCGTTTCTTGCAAGCGTTGCATTACTGAAAATAACCTGCAAAACTTTGAGTTGATCTGGTTTGCTCTGTGCGATTAACAAAAAAGTACATAAAATATTAGTTACATTTTATAAACATTAATCATAAATGTATTTTATTTTTAAAAATAATTTAAATTACCCATTGTTGTAAATCTTTGCAGCATGCTGAGACACTGGCAAAGTTAATGGCAAATGAGCATACTAAAATCAAGACAACTGTAGCCAAAAGTTTCCCGTTTTGCCCCATATTTTTAGGTAGATTATAAATTCTTGCGTTCCAGATAATCAATGAAAAGTTTTCAATTACTGTGATTGTGACAGTTAGTAACGCAAATGGATAATTTTAAAATTGTGAGGATGGCTTTTATACAGATTTTAGGGCAAAATCAAACTGTTATTTAAACTGGCTTTTAGAAATGAACATTGATTTTGATTACAAGCAATGTTGACAATTTTCTTTAAACAAAATAACATGACACGCTCTAATTGAATTTAAGTGTGAATGAAACTTTTAAATACAAAAACAATATTCCAATTTCTAAAACTATAAGCTAAAGTGTGCATGAACTAAAATAAAATGAATAGTAAGCAGGTTAATGGGATAAATTTGCGGTTGACAGCGCCACTTTGGTAAAATCTAAAAGATTTTCCTGGAGTCACAACTTCAATAAAACTTGTTTGCAAAGATTTTTTCTTCATTTTCCTCAAAAGAATAATAACTCAGTCTTTTAACTCTCTTTTCTCGTCGTCAAGATTGGTCCAATTTTTTATGAAATCTCGTCAAATGTTAAAAATTAAGCAACATTTTATATAGTTTACAGACAGGCACAGAACATATTAAATGTAAGCAGGTTGAAGTTTTTTTAGATCAACAAGTACAGGTGAATAAACTTTTAAATTTGGATTGAACCATGATACTTTTTGAAACTATTTAGAAGGCGTAAACCAAGAAAGTTGATATGATAGAATTGTCGGTGTCAGCGTGATTTTATATCTTTATTTTGGTGACATTTAGCACATTGACCGCCCAACCAGGAATAACAATTTATGTTATGTATGTCATGAATGTTCTTGCTTTCATAAATATTATTGAGTTTTGATGATTGTTGACAAGCCCATATTAAATACAAAAGCTAAAACGTTGTAGATCAACGTGTGAATGAACCCTAAATATGAGGACAAAAGCATAAAACTGCCTAAAATTTTTATGAAAACATTGAATAAATAAAAATATTTTATGTGACATGTTTACAAGTTTTTTTTTGATTTTGATAGCATTTTAGTGCATTTACCGCTTATACTTAAAATTCATATTTTTTTATTTTGGTTCTGCAAATACAATATAAATCAAAAAGAAACTTGAAGCTGGTCAGCGCGTTTTAAAATTTCAGGTTGCAAATGTTGCTAGAAAAATGCTAACTAGATTACAAATTTTCCGAATATTTATGGTCATCAATTTTCAATTTATTTCTCTGTTTCCATATCTGAAAACAAAACAACATTTTAAAATATAAACATATCCGCATATTTTTCGTTTTTTTCCTGTCATAACAAGTCATATTTTACATGCAAACTACACGTAGATCACCCGCTTGGAGAACTATAAACCGTTTTAAGTAGAGCCACGGTACTTTCAACTTTCAAAATTCAAATCGGTATATCATAGTAGATGGTTAGTTTCTTAAACTTATGTGCTTTCATATTTTTTGTCATTTTCCTTCCAAATAATATTATTGCAACCTGCTCGTAGTACAAATACTTTGATGCGATTTGCCTGGTCAAACCAAAAGTGAATTGAATATTGGAATTAATTATGTCTTGTCTTCATTAAATAAATATTTGAGTATATTATATTAAAAATACAAACATTGAATGTGTCTGTAAAAACGTTTTACTTTTGTTTAGTTTATCTCTAGTACATAATTGTTGGCTTATTGGTGCAATAGTGGCTTTGTCAAAAAGTTGATTCCACCTTTTTTAATTCATTATCGGATGGCAGTTCTTGGCTACAATTTTTCTATTCATTTGAAAATGTAAAAATCTGTTAATGCCAACTCGACATTGTTAGTGTTTTAATGCATAGTTTTTGCTCTATCAAATGAAATAATACATAGGCAAAGGCAGGCGGCCGATTATTGCAACATTGTCAATTTGAGGTTGAATCAAAATTTTATACTAGCCTGACTATCTCCAGATTGGTCCAGATAACATCCCTGAATAGAAATGAACTTTGTCAGTTGATTAATTTGTTTTTTGTTGTGACTAGATGCAATTGCATTTGGTAACAAGATTAAAACTTGTGCTTAAGTCAGCAGATTACTTAACGTAAAGCTATACTTTGTATTTTGTCTCTTGTCTCTATTCATAAATTACAATATACATTTCGCAAGAATACATTAATTGGATGAACAATGGGAAAACCTTCCTTTTAAGGAGATAAAAGCTGATAGACGACAAGCAGTATGACGCTGGCTTTTAATTCTAAAATGACTTAGATCCCCTTATGGATTTCAATTTAAATCCCAATTACTTCAAACTTTATTAACATTTTTCAAAAGAATACTTTAATAGCTTCTGTTGATATTTTATTTTGAACTTTTAGAAATAATGCCCCTTCCATTTTGTTTTTAGTTTGCTTCGCATTGAAGCATTTAATTTGCAAATTGTGCTTTCTATTTCTTCGTTCTTCCTTTCCATCATTTTAATGTTTTCATTGGCTTGAGTTGATCATTATTAGTTTTTGATAATAGAAAAAACTAGTCTTTTCGTGCATTTGCCCATACAACAACAAAAAAAGTATTTTTATAAAAAATAAAAACAAAGTTGTATATTCCGTCAGCGCTGTTCCAGATATATTGCTTACACATCATTAATATTTTAATACTCTGATCCTTAAGTTCTGTTGAATAAAATTGAAAGCGACAGTCATAAATGTGCCATTTCATAGAACACGTGCAACAAAGTGACTAAGTGTCCTACTTATTAACCAAAGCACTATTTCTGCTGAGTTTAAAGTATTTTACCTGTTATATTTTATACATCGTATTTTAATAGTTAACCAGCAAAATAATCTAAAAAATATTTAATATTTGGCTCTTGAATTTAAATACAGTAAACTACAACAAGAGTTGTTGATACAACTGTTATAGTTTGATGTTTTTATATTTTTTAGGCCAAATCTTGCCAATATTCAATTGCAAGGAAACTAAATGTATTTTTGTTATTACCAAAACGTCCGTCAGGATAATTAATTTTTTATACTTGTTTATTTCACCTTATGATTGCATTGCTTCATCTGTGCTGGTTTTGCATATATGTGTATAGGCTGAGAACTGCTGAAATAATCCTTTACAACTGAACTGCACTAACATATTTTTATTTATCAAACCAAACGAATTACAATAGCACAAAATTACAAGAGCATTGACACTTTAAATGAAACTATGAATTCATTCGACCTAATATTGAACAAACTCACAGAATATAATTTTGATTTTTCAATCTTTCCTGATTTTCTGCACCAATTAAGAACAGATCTTCTACACATTGGAATAAATCTAGAACAGCAAAAGCGTTGTAAATACTTTGGACTTTTATGCAAAACTCTACCGCGAGGAGTATAAAAACCTAGGGCTTGT
>JAQFYG010002794.1:0-13817 GCA_034694325.1 Entomobrya corticalis
GTGGAGTGGAGGGGTAAAGTTTGTAAATTTTGGTGAGTGGAGTGTGAGTGGAGTGGAAATCAAATGCCCATCACTGGATCAAACCAAATGAATTTTTATATTTTTGTTGATTACATTATTGGCTTTAGCTCGTTGATATAGAGGCAGTCTAAGTGTTTGTGTGCTATTAATCATTTCATTGTTTGCTTGCATCTTGCATTGTAACATGTCTCTCATCAAAAAGCAAAAAGATGTTGATAAAATAAATAAATATGCCTGTAAGTTGTAAATGAAGCTGGTTCTGCCTTTATTTTATTGACTATCATTTATATTTTAACAACTTTTAAATTTGAAATCCGACTGTCACTGATTGGTTGTCAACGCCGTGGCTGCGGTTGTAGAGTAAACAATAGTTATACAACGTGAATTAATATTACTTTGTCTTTTACTCTTCTTGTTGGATAGTTTGATCTATTCTATATGACTCAGACAAAAGACAATAACAAAATTTGTCTGTTATTTGCCAAGATTCAAAATGTACCCTTTCTTTACATAAGAATGTTACATTTATGTCCAAAACTTCTCAATTTTTATGTAACATCTACCATTTTTGAGGTTGTATGCATGCGCCAATAGGCATTCATATTTTAATTTAATTTTTAAATGTGCAATTCTGACTGAGCTGTACAGCATGTTACTAACGTTCCAAATCGATCCTACCACATTTTTACTATTTTTATATATACCTAGATACGCTGCCAAATTGACACGAAAGATAAGACAACAAATTGTCGCCATGGTGGTGAGGTAAAAATGCAAGTGGTAGTGGTGATCTTGTGATCATCAATTATGTGGTGACAGAGCAACATAGAAAACTGGCGAATCTGCTTGAGTGCAGTACTTGCCACAGTACAAATTTTAGTTGGTTCGTGTTTATTTCTCTCTTCTAGGTACTTTGTGTTTCCATGAAGACTATGTGCATGTCCCGTCACTTTTTATTTGCAATTATTTATTTCCTCACGTAAGTAAACCCCGTCAAAATTTCCTGCACAATTACATTTGGGATGATGAAAACAATTTTTGGTGACGAATGACACGTGCACAAAACTATGTCATATTTTTTACTATTTTTGAGCATATTAAAATCTGCAATTGCTTTTGTTTTCAGTAATATGAAAAGTCAGTACTTAGTTGTTACGATAACTACTATTCGTCTAAAAATGTAAGGGTCTATGTTTATTTTATGTACACATTTTGGAAAATATAAGTACACAATACGCAAACAAATATTTTGGTGAATTCACTGGGTTTAGACAACTTTATAATTTGACACCAAAGAGGCAATCTATTACTAAAGGATACTAAAGGTGGTAATTGAAATATGTAATCAGCATATACTACCGCATACACAATCCACATATTATATTTGTCCGCAGCATTCTCTTTTGTCACAACCCACAATCACCATATTAACAACGATTTTAATTATTATTGCCACTTCTCTGTTAATAAAATAAAACATTACCTCGCCTTCGCCATTCCTTTCACCATTGTCTGTTGCCATAAAAATACATTTTAATGCGTTTTGCCCTAAGAATGATTTCATTGCACATCAAAAAAACCATGTGCTTTTTATGCCTGAAAACGAAGATAGATATTTCTGAACGTTAATCACCAATTGCAAGGCCAATCGTTTAAAACTTGACAAGTTATTTAAAAGAACAAGACTAAATGCTGTAATGTAGTAAATACACAGAATCAGAATATATGCCAGCAACTAGTATTCTGAATTGGTTTTCAGAATAAGAATATAATCTTAATCTTCAACCATTTACTACTTCATGCTTCCCATTCACACTTTGGCTTAAACATTTACTACCTGTAATCAAGATGACATTAACATTTTACGTATAAATATTTATAAAATTCCATTTCCATATTGTCGCCATCATCATCTGTGTCACTATGTCCTTGACTTGATACAGCAAAGCATTAAACTTCCGAGGACTGTTATCAACAGTGAAAAGTCAACAATGTACAGTAATCAAGAAATTATCTTATTACCTATGCCATCCATGATCTACATCTATATTTTTAACTGTGCCATGTTCTCATTGAGTAAATGGTGAATCAAATAAAACAATTGAGTTGGTACTGTGATTTGTAAATCAAAAAGGCCAATTTGGATAGATGCATGATACATTCAACATTGAATATTTGCTTAAGCATCAAATAAGGATGGAAAAGATATATTTATTATTTGATTTTATTCTTTTTATTCAATGACAAATATGGCGTAATACAAGTAGATGGTAGCAAAATTAAGATGATGACGCATTTTTAAGCTGCTGTTTTATTAGTTTGCAATTAAACTAGTATGATCAATCCTCATGTATTATTATGAATCATTAAAATGGAGAACAGACAATTTTTCCAATAAAATAATAAATACAATCGGATTTCCACACGGCGACAATACGGCGACACAAAAGAGAGCTTGGAATAATAACAATCTCGTAACTCACTTTAATTACGTCATAAAGTTCTACGAACTATAAGAATGGATAGAAATGAATGAAGAAGAATGAGTAGAATTGGATTTGAAGTATTTTCTAGATATAGCCAGAATTTAACTTTACGTTTATTATTTATTAATGAATTTTAAACATGTGCTGGTTGTATAATACGTTTATTAGGAACATGATTAATAATAGACAATAGTAATTGTTATTAACACCTAATTGGTTGCTTCTTAATTGTCTTTTTAATGTTTTACGCAACCATAATATTCACCATTTGCACAGACGTCCGCCCATATTTTACGAGAGAAGTATCAAGAAGGCAGTAGAAAATATGTACAAAATTGTAAGTTCAGCACTAGTTAAAAATTATTTATTTTTAGATTTATATTTTAGCTTTCATGGTGCTTTTGGTTTTTTATTCCATTTTACAATTGTAATAAAAATTTCTCCTTTTTAACCTTTTTTATTAGCAAACCTTTTCCTTTGTGCATTGTCAGAGACGACTACGACAACTGAAATTATCTTATCACACCACCTTTTGTACAAAGGAATAGAGAGAGTAGAGAAGTATAAGGAAATTTAATCATTATATATTATTTACGCACAGCGTATATTTTATGATTATTTTTAAAAGTTTAGTATTATATATAATAATTTATCAACTAAAGTCGGTAGCTCTAAAAATTATAATATGATTATTAATGATAGTGTAAATACGTTTAGTGGAAAAAGAGACAAAATCCATTTCAAACGACAAAATCAAGTGGCTTTACTAATTATTTCGGTGAAGAGTTTGAGACTAAAAGTTGAGTCGTATTCATCATCTATTTTGCATTTGTTACTAGCTTATTCTAAGCTCTTTGTTAACTGATAAATAGTGAACTATCATTGTTGATATTATAATACATTCACGAGTGATTATTTATTGCTGTTAAGATAAATACTCATTATATTTTACAAAATACAATGAGGAGTTCTTCATTCGTTGAAAATAATGGTGAACAGTGCCAGTCCCCTATTCCACAGCTTGTTATTGAGCCCCCAGGCGACGATTTTTATGATGAGGAGGATGACGATGAGGAGCCCAAGGAAGCCGTGGACATATTACGGCGCTACTTTCATTGGGGAAATATCCTGGTGATAATCATTTCACTTGGATTTAGTGGAGGTGTCATTTTCCATCATCCTCTGCAAACTTGGTTTTGGAAAATTACGGCTCCAGAGGAAACTTCCGAATATTTGCTTAATCTAAAATCTTGCAAAATCCCAAATTTGTATGATGGCACCAGCGAGCTTCCCTTTATCTGGGACTTGGATATGAGCCGCACTGGGAATTTAGAACATGTTGACTTTAATTGTGAGAGTATCGAGTTGCTCGCTGAAGTTCAAGATGAGGTTAGGAATGCAGTGAAATGAAAATTATATGTACATATATATTATTACCATTAAATATATTATATTTTTATTTTACACAGCAATTATTTCTTATGGCAAAAAATAAGAAAAGAAAATGCTGCTTTCGAAACTTTACCCGACCAGACGTACTTGAAGGCGATCTGTATCGTTTAAGTAGCACCTGCATTGAGTTGAGCACAAACGGCACCAACATCACCGAAAGTGAATTTCTCCTGGTCCAGTGTATACACTCGAAGAACAAAAGTTTTGATTTCAGCGCACATGCCTTAATCCCGAACAAGCCGTCCGCCATGGAAAAGACACTTTACTGGAGTTCCAACTACAGCAAAAATGACCAATTACCTTTCAACGTTGCTATCATCGTGATAGCATCCACATCCAGAGCACAAGCTTATCGGAGTTTACCAGAAACTATGAAATATTTGGAGGGAGATAATGCCCATTTTACTATCATGAATGGCTATCAATCGATCGAAGATAATTTGCCTTCCGCCTCCCTCACTGCCAACAATATTTTGCCTTTGCTTACCGGAATGACGGATCCTGCAAAAGAGGTCAAGTGGCCCAATCGTTGGGATAACTATTCAATGCTGTGGACAAAGTTTTCGGATGAAAAATACGTGACAATGTTTATAGATGATTCAAGGAAAATGCTGAGGACAACTCATGGGAATTTGAACCGACCTAAAGCATTTAAGAAGCAACCAACAGATTATTACATTAAACCGTTAATGGAGGCCCACATCGAAGCTGTGGATTCTGTTTATAAAAACAAACTGGTGGCTAAGGTGCAAAGATGCAGCAATGGGTTAATATTTTAATAATTTTAAAAAGTTTTTAACATGTCTGTTGTCTTTTGTTGACCTTTCAGAGGCACTGCTTTGGAAAGAGGACAATCACCTCCTATTTCTTACGACATTTGTCCCGGTTTCACAAAAAATTTGAAAAGGTTCCCACGTTTAGTTTTACTTACTTGACGTGGCCCCAGCAGCCATACGGTTTAGAAGCTCTTTCCAAGATGGACCATACTTATTCCAATTTTTTCAAAGAATTTCTCTCAATGCCCCAAATAAAGGAAAGGACTGCAGTTGTGGTGATGAGCGATCAAGGAGGAATGAACCATCCATATTTCAAAACTGAACACGGATCTTTGGAAAAGCTGAATCCTTTGTTGATGATAAGACTTCCAGAGGCCTTGATAGATAAGCATCCCAAGTTTCTGGAGAATTTGAAGATGAATTCACACCGGGTTGTCAGTCCAATAGATGTTCATCGAACGATTGCCATATTCCCAAAAATATTTACGGAAAAGGAGGAGCCAAAGAGTGTGTTCTCCATTGAAAGTAACTCTCCTGCTTATACGGTTGTAAATGAGGGCAAGTTATTAGGAAAGAATTTATTTGTGAATGATATACCTCATGACAGGACATGTGAGGACGCATTTATTCCGGCACAAATGTGTTTATGCAATAAATCTGTGCCCCACAATTTCAATGGGAGGGTTATTTTGGAAGATGGACACGAGTTAAAATATTGGCGTTATGTTGCTTTACCAAAATAGAACACGTTAAAGCTTTGTAAATTTGTAAACTTTTAAATAAGTTAATACTATTTAAACCTTAACTATCCATCTCTGAAAACGTAATAAGCTCAAAGCAGTGTTTTTAGAAATGAAGGCCCTTTTTAATGTACATTGCATTTCGCTTCATCTTCTCTGTTTATTGTTCTTTCAACATTAAAGATTCTGAATTTTAAAAATAAACTTCCACGAGTAGTTAATGATTACATCAATGGATCCATGTCGGCTCCCTTTTACTATTCAATTATTTTTATTTTGCTTATTTTGAAACAGTAAAAGCACAATTGAAAAAGTTGGATTCAAACATTCAATTTCAAATAATCAAAGGCAGCATATTTTTAAAACTATCAATCTGTCGAGAAAAGGACAACTGACGATGATACATTTTCCCAGTGATTCATTGCTGTACAGCAACATTTACACTTGTACTTAAACATGAGCAGAAAGTGAAGAAAAAAGAAAAATGAGTTGATATTACTTTTTTGCTTCATAGTTTCGTTGCAGCCGAAGCTGCCCTTCTGTTTCTGCAAATATTGAACTTTTTTGTTTCGTCTATTTGCTTGAAATCCTCATTCTTCCCAATTGCATGTTTCTTTCTTTCTTTTCTCCTGATCTCTTCCAAAAACCCATAAAGCAAGCCAACAAAGTGCCAGAATTATCATGACGGTGATGTTGATCAGTAGTAAGTAAGTAGTAAGCAAAGAGACATGCAAATCCGAAAAATCCACTGATTCCAATTTATGCGATACTGCTTGCTCCTAAAACACATGCATGTAAAAAAATATACCTAAAAATACGGTTACATAATGAAACAGACTGATCTTTTATTAGATGAGATGAAGTATTTACAAAAGTAAATACAAGCCTTCTGCACTGTGTCACCGTGTTTTGTCTTCTCTTTTGTAAGTCATGAGGAAACAAAAAAAGTTAAATTATATAGATTTTTTGTTACATTTCATATATAAACGTTTTTATTGGAAAAGTATTCTCTATTTACAAGTTCCTTTATGATATTTATATAATAAAACAGTCATGTATACATTTTCCAAATGCCAATATAAAGTGCGCTCATAAAATAAGCAAAAACTTTTTTCGACTCTTGACATATTTACTTCAGTGGTCTTTTTTTGTTGTACGGAGAGGTTTCAAAATGATTTTGAAGCAGTATTTTTGAAACATTCATGCTGATTCAATACACAAACAAAATTTAGAAATATTTTCAAATCAAAACTTTCAATATACTGAAACCTCCGTCTTCAATTCTCTGCCTCTAAATTACCTTCCACCCAAAAAAATCTACTCTGGTCTGGTCTCTGGCAAATAATAAAGATTCTCATATGAAGATGATGAGTAAAGACAAAACCAAGTCATGTAGTAAACCATCTAGCAGCTTTTTTTTTTTCTTCCACAAAGATAGATATATTTTCGCAGGCCATATAACATTACTGAAAGGGTTGAATGTTAAATTTTTACAAAGAATGAGTAGGTATAAAAATGAGTGCTGACTATATGACTTGACTTGATTACTTGCTTTCAAGTTGGTGGCACTCTGGCACTGCACACATTCGTGTTAAAAACATGTGTGGCTTTCCTTCAACAATTTTTCTCTCTGATGATGACTACCAACTACAGCTTTTGCAGTGATATATTTACACAACACACACAGAAAACAGTGCTCACGTTATTCTATTATTATCATCGTCAATTGAGCAAAATAAAACAAATTAGTTTCTTTCTCTCTATCTAAAAGCCATGAACTATGTGTGCTGCCAGTAGTCTTCTGTCCATAAAAAATAGACAAAAATGATGATGATGAGCTCTGCAATGTCCATCATCACTTCGTCATCATTATCATTCGCCGTATAACAGTATATCATATCATTTATATGCTATTTCTCTAGTCAAAATGTGTGCCTAAATACCTACTTGACTCGCTATTGTGTTGTTGTTGTGTATTCCTCAAATGTTTTTCCTCCAATTAGGTCACTTGAAGAAGGAAGAATTGGAAGAATTATAGGTTGGTTGGTGTTGACGAATCATTGTGAAAATAAAATACATTCGCTGTGCTTTAATGATAGTACGCAGTGTTTTTTTGTCATTTATTTTTACGCACAACAGGACAGAATTAACCGCACAAGAAATAGTATAAAAAATTCCATTCAATTAGGTATAATGTTTACTGATTTAAAATTGAGTAATAAGTGAATACGTGTATTTGCAAATTAAAGTGAATTGAAATTTTTCTGAAGGTCTCTTGTCTCTGCACGTCTGTTTTGGGAAAAACAAGAACACACATTTTTTGGGACTAAATCATAGGAATAGTTTTTGAACCATGTGAAAGTCATGAGGTAATATTATAATCTGCTAAACTTGAATTAATTTTTTAGCTAAAAATCATTAATAAATTTTTCGAATATGTTTTTGTGCTCAATAACAGGAGTAGGACTCATTTCCCTGGAAAGCGCCATATATTTGTAGATGACGCGATGGACAATCAACTTTGGAGCCTTGGAATCTTTTCATGTGCCGTTTTCCCCTGTAGAAGAAATACCTTCAGTGCCAAAGCCAAAAATGTTCAATGTCAACTCACAACGGTCACAACAGTTTTACTTTTGCTATTGGCCGTCATAACTCCTTCAATTAATGCTCAAAGACCGAGATCCTCCTCTAATCATGTTTCGAAGAATCTTGCGGCTTGTAACTCAAATTCGGACTGCGACTCCTCCATAACATTCCTCCGCTGTCACCAGAGAACGTGCAAGTGTGCTGCAATCCATCTTTTTGACGAAGACTTTAACAGATGCCTGATCCGCGTGGGAGGCTCTTGTGCTCGGGGAAGTCCGAAATCGAAACAGGACTGTGTGGCCTATGCAGAATGCGATTTTCGCGGAAAAGCCAATGCAGCGAGTGGAGAGTGCAAATGCCGATCAAGGTTTAAGGAAACAATTGAAAATACTTGTGTAAGTGGGGCTCAGAGTAGCTATTATTTTCATAGTGCATTTTCATCGATAATCCTTTCACTGGCATTGCTAGTGATGCAGAAATTTACTCTGTGAGGAAAATGTATGAGAATTATCAAAGCGGAACTTGATGTTGGTAAATAATTTTTGTAGATACTTAAACTATTTAAATGTACAAAAAAGACAAAGTTTTTATGTTGGCAAATTATATACCAAATCAATATACCGGAATCAATGGCCATACCACAGAGTAACGAGAGTAAACATTGTAAATGTATTTTATTTTCAATTTTGTTGAACTATTTATTGTTAATGCTAATTCTTTAATCGTGTTGTTTGATGTTGAATACTGATATTATTACGATTATAGAACTAAATATGTCCCAAATAAAATGATAATAATGGTCCAAGCCGTTTTTAATCCTTCAACTTGAACTTGTTGCATGCAAAATAAATGTGTGTACACCATAAAATATCGTCATGCAATGAAATTATCTGGAATTTGGCGTTCATATCTGATTGCTTCTTTCGATGGAAATTACTAACCAAATTTTAGCTGAAAATCGAATACACAATACTTTTGGTTCTCCTCAAAAATGGTTATGCTACGTCCGGTGTTGCTGCTATATGAATATATCAAAGCACTATTTCAACATTGGGATTTTTGCTTTTTGGCTGTAAAATGGGACTACTTATATTTAATTAGACGCATCATAATTCATTCATTCTTCAGTTTGATTCGATCAATTTTTTCACAAATCAAAAATTTTGCTTTAAAATGCTACAATTATTTCAACTGCTTATTCTTAAATTTCCCCCCGTAAATTCCATCTTTTTACTAGCACTTTTATCATTTCATACCCAGCCCTGTTGCTTTGCAAACTATCTTGCGCCCATTCCGCCTCTCAGGCCATTAAACTATGAAGAATCTTCCTTTAACAGAATAGCACGTTTTAATACTGTTCCTTCCCAATCACCTCGAAATATACCCGAAAAGCGGTACGTGAATCAAAGTTGCTCTGAATTTTCCTTGGAAGAAGATTGCTTCGCTTCCAAAACATTTCTGAAATGTGGACCAGACGGTTGGTGTCGCTGCTCCAACAATAACCACTACAACGAAAAAATCGACAAATGCCAAATCCTAACGGGCGTGAGTTGCTATAAAATTCATCAAGAAAATAAAGGCGTTGATCAGGAATGTGTGGAAAATGCAGAGTGCGTTGGTTATCCCCGAGATGCAAGAGGTGTATGCCAATGCATCCGGCGTGCAAAGAAGGATGACTTTGAAGGATTGTGTTTTAACAGTTCTTCCTCATCCAAAACATCCAGCAAATTTAAATTATTTACCGAATTGGTGACCATTACATTAATTTGTGTTGTTGCATTTATGATCCAATAAACAAAACAAGTTTTTATCGCTTTTACGCTTTTTACAAGAATGGATTTTATTTATTATTTTTTCGTTAAATTTATTCTGCATTATAGTCCAATTATTTAAACTATACATACTACTGCGTCATAATAAAGTTATCATGCATATTAAATTACCTAAAAAGTAATTTTAAATAATTATATTATATTACTTGCATAAGCTGGAGGAAGACTCGTAAAAACTGTATAAAATTTGAAAATACGGTCAACGTTTTCTTATCAGGAAGGTTAAAAAGAAGGAAAATACTGTATTATGAAGAACTCTCTGCCGACATATTATTAAGACTATAAAATTTCACAATTTTTATGTAAACCTGAGCAAATCTCATAACATATTTCAAGCTAAAAGTGTTGGTATACTTGCGTTATAAAAATATCAAATATTAAGTACTCGACTTTTCTCAAATCAGTTCATTTTAAAACTAATTCTCAGGTATATAATTACACAAACATTTTGTTAAACACTAGCGTGGCCAATATCACAGCGAAACCTGCACCTGTCACAGTCTTTCCTCCACCGCTCCTTAACTGCTTAACACACAAGTCCTTGTTATTTCTCTCATATCCTGGCTCACACTCGCAAACCCCAATTCTGGGGTCAAAGTCAACCTTGTGCGTAAATCCCTGGGAAGCAGCTGAAGTTCCATTGTTTCCAGTACTTGGAGGACTAGCTGTTTTGCACTTGGCGTATTGCACACATGGGGGGATTTTTGAAAGGTCAGTCAGAGTACTAACTTGGGCAGCAGCTTGAGGTGCTGGAGAGGTGGTGGTTGGTGCTGGGGTTGTGGTAGAATTGTCTGCAGGGGTAGCCTCAGACGTCGAGTTGGCGGACGCAGGTTCGACAGTGCTGGTAGTGGTGGTGGTGGTGGTTGATCCTCCATTAACA
This sequence comes from Entomobrya corticalis, assembly GCA_034694325.1. Lineage (NCBI taxonomy): Eukaryota > Metazoa > Arthropoda > Collembola > Entomobryomorpha > Entomobryidae > Entomobrya > Entomobrya corticalis. The sequence goes on from JAQFYG010002794.1 coordinate 10,774, forward strand.
ATTTCATAATTATTATAGTTCAAGGCACACTGACCACCCACGCGGCTGTAACATGAGTATACTTTCTGGTACTTTGGAGGCTTGGGTGTGGTGGAGAATCCGAAACCGGATCCCTTGGAAGCTTGGCTGACAACATGATAAGTGGCAGCACCTGCGACGGCTCCTGCAGCAACTTTCTTGAAGCCACCACCCTTCTTTCCTGGAGAGCGTTTACCACGACCTGGAATGGGTTCCATTCGATAGGTATGTATCTGGTTGGCGAGGTCGGGACACTGACAACGGCCGTCTTTACAGGCCAGGAACTGTTTTGCATCGCATTGGTCGACGCGGATACCATTTCCTTCGATTATTTGGCAGCGTTCTCCATCGCCAAAAGATTGGGCCTGGCAGGTGGTTGCGATCACTGCCACTGAGAGGACAGCGATAAGTGGGAGATTTACCCGAAACATTTTTGAAATTTTCTGAAAAACAATTTAAATGAAAAAATTAACAATTAGTGTTTTATTTCAAAATTCAAAATAAAATTAGGCAACTCCTCTCCAATGTCTAATGTCAAAATTATATTTTATCAGCCAATGGATCATTAACCAACCTCTTTATTGCGACAATTTTCCTTTACAAATGAAATAGGGGAACAGACAAAAAATATTTGCAACCACACAATCTAGCCCTTTCAATTAATTTTGTTTGCAAATTTCCTTTTTAATTTTATTAAAGCTTCTACTGAGTTGAACACGCACACGTATTGTTATTACTGGTAATGTACGTCAGTGCAACAATCAAATCTCGTCAAATCTAGTTTTTCTAAATTAAATTTGTAGGATGAACACTTGTGCGCGTATTGTATGCCTAGTTTTTTGCTATTTGCTTTGTATCCAACCTAGATGCAACGTAAAATCTATAATTTTTTTCTGTGGATCTCAATGATTCATCGATACAGATTTATTGCAAATGATCACCAGACTGAAGACGACATTGGTACGCATACCTATGTTGTGAATGTATCTGCATACCAATTACATTAACAGAAACGAGAATTAAAATAAATTTTATAGTATTTTATTTTATTGATAGTACATGGTATTGGGATTGGGAGTGAGCAGTAACTGTTAACACAAGCAGGTGCTCTAGCAGTTATTCGTGTCTAGTGTAAATTAAATGCGACTATTGAGGTTTCTAGTAAATCATGATGACTATATACTGGCTACTTACTGTTGAGGTGAGGAAGAAGTTACAAAAATATTCTTGATCTATCTATGAAAATGTCTATCTATTGTGATTGGCTACAGAAAATGGAAAAACTGTAGGCTTTTTGCATGGTAGATAAATAACGACCAAAAACAAAATGAATTCTATAATAATAGTTGGTATATAGTATAACGACTTTTAAAAAACAACGAGAAGAAAAAACGGAAATGAGATTATTGCATGCTGTATAAAGTACGAAGGTACTATATCATGCAAATTTGCTTGCAATGCAAGTTTACTCACACGCAAACTAATAATCTCTATTCATTGTCGCTTTTTAAACATTATAAGGTATGCTTGTCGGAACGGAATATGTACTCTATAAAGTTATTATAGGGGTTTTTTAGTATTTGCTGTTTTAGAAAAGTTATAATTATAATGTATAAAAATACGTATATATGCAACTTACCTTGGTGTTTCTAGTATATTTTTTATAACAAAAGATTGGTTTTTTGAGGTTGAGGGATTATATGTGGATAGGTCACAATGTAGTTTTCAGTGATTAGTACTTTTATTTAAAATAGTAGCCAGAATTTATACTTTTTGTTTTTATGTTGAGGTAGCGTTCATTGTACTTTGCTGATAAAAATAAAAATATGATGCAGCGGTGCAATGCAGTTTGTAAGTTGAAAAGAGAGAATGGAATTCGTGTAAACTAAACTGACGAAGAAGAGATGTGGATTTGTGAACGAAGGACTGTTGCTCTCAATCTCAGCACAATATTTTAACTTGTTTTAGAGACGATACCTTTCTATATTAATACTTTCGAGGGTATGACTCCTTAAAGATGTCGTCCCTCGTCCCTCACCCTTAGTAAGTATGCGCAGTAGGGTTGGGTGGAGGCTCAAGCATTACTTACTTGAGATTCAATGGTGAAGGAACTTTTAAGGGTTGTAAAATAAAAATGAAGCAAAGAGGTTTTTCTTTGACAAAAGCTGGTTTATTTCCATTCCCACTGGTCTTGCGTTTGTTTAGTTGAACACTAGTCTTCACTGCAACTTTATCATTATTCATCTTTGTTTTAACCTTGTACATATACAAGATAACAGTATAGATTCTATTTGAGAAATACGTGAATTGTTTTCCATGTAAATTGCATCTCTTGTATGACCACTTGTTACACAGAAGAAATAAGCGCACCTGTTGATTTTGTTTGGTATGTAAACTAATACTTGTAGTATGTGGGGAAGATGATCATTTTATCTACGCCGTAATTTGCGTTTTAGCCTTGCTTTACAACTTACGAAAATGCATTTCTGAGAATTTTTTTTGTTTTTGTAGTAGACTCTATTCATTGTCTCGGCAAACTTGATTTGGTGTAGACATGCATGTCTAAATTTGGTTGTGGATAGCTATATATTTTAGGTTTATATGAGCATGTTTTCATATGAGCAGGAGTATGAATATGACATTTAAACATTCATTCAGGAAAGGATATAGGACTTAAACTTTGATTGACGAAAACATAAGTTTCACTTTTTGATTCTGTAAAATTTATAATCTTGTAATGTGAATATGCAATTTATTTTAGTGCATTTTGGTTAGTAACTTGTACATTCTTGACAAGATGCTTGTTAAAATAATGTAAGTGCTTGTTCTGCCTCACCATACATTAATTTTTAGACATTTCAAAATAAATGGAATATATCACACACTAGTGTGTCAGGCTTATCCAAAATATATGAATTTTTCTTATCATATCCATATCATATCTTATCATATCTATATATAAGATAAGATATGAATTGCTTTGGATAAGATATGGATATGATTTTTTGATAAGATATGATTTAATA
>JAQFYG010002795.1:0-13816 GCA_034694325.1 Entomobrya corticalis
ACTAATGTTGCTGAAAATCAATAGGGCTTGTCCTTGGTACTATTTTATTATGTATACCAAGTTTTATCAAAATCGGTGGAAATGTTCTTGGAATATCGCATAGACATGTTTAGAGATGACCCCTGCCATTTACCCCATGGGGGTATGTAGTAGGTCAAAAATAATCATTGGTCATTGTTTTCCTTGTCATTTGCGTTCAAATGATATAACACATGCTATATGTTGCTATATAAAAAAATGTTGACCTTTGACCCCAAAGGGGTTGTCCGATTTGACCCAAAATCAATATGGTTGTTACTCGGTACTACTATTATTTTTATAATAAATTTCAATAAAATCGGTTGAAACGTTTTTAAGTTATCGCGCAGACAGACGGACGGACGGACAGAGACAAACATTTTTGCTCCCACCATGTATTTGTAGTAAGTCCCAGTACCTGGCACTTAATAAATAATAAATTACACTTGATTTAAACAAAAAAGTGTCTAATACACCGACCATGGCTTATTACTTATGTATATATTTTCTACTAAATATGTTATAGAATGAAAAACTAAAATAAATATGTTCCGGATGTTTTGCAGAAATACAAATATTTTAAGGTTTTCAATTGTTTCATATCCGTAGGAGCCGGATTATTTTGTCATATTATCATGGTTTATTTATATTTATTTAAATGGTTGGTCTTGTCATGCGCCCCAAAATTGGGGAAAAAAGAATTTTTCTGTATGTTGGAAGGTCTGAATTATGGAGTAGGCTTGAGTCACAGTGTCCGGTCCCTGCATTCACTGGGAAAATTTTCCCAGTCGCAAACTCTTGAGTCCAGTTCTTACCCCACCTTGTAGTCTAACAGATAAGTTTCAATGGTAATAATGAAAAGAAAATTTTAAATTCAGGGCCTTTGATATATTATGCATTCTTACCTTTAAGAGCTTCAAAACGTGTAAGACATAAACATGTCAACAAACTATCGCCTAATCAGTATACTGTTGTAAAATGGCTTTAAATTTTAAAAATATTATCCCAACAATCAGTTCAATCAAGGAATAACAGTTTAATCTACCGTTTTTTCCAACAAAACACGAGAATAATTCCCTCCTCAATGAACAATAGAGCAGCAAAAGTAAAACCGTAATACACTACATGCTAGAACTGTGCTCATATTGGCCTCGTTTACATTTAAACTCCACGCTTTTCCAACTTGCTATACTAAATACAAACCAATGAAAGTCAGATAGTAGTATGGATAGGACCAGTTGTTTTTTCAAATGAAGTATTTAATTCATCGCTTATCGCTCCGAAATTTAGCCGGTACTCTTTTCTGTTATATTTGAATCTAATGTAACCTAAGCTGCTCGCATCACTCGCTAATCAATAAATAATAATTTACTTGGCCAAAACACAATAAGGTAATGTTGCTACATTTTTATCGTTTATCGTGTTTTCGTCACTATTCAAACTTCTGTTATTTGTTACCCAATACTGAGACTACTGTCCCATGCCACCTTACCATGTAAGCATTGCAATAACAGTTTGCCTACCATGTACTCCTCTTCGTAAGTACCAGTATCATTATGCATGATAATTTGGGGGTATGCAAAACAAAACTTTACCGTTTCAACAGCAAACATGCAAAACAGTAACAATATGACCAACTCTGGTTGCTTTGTGGTTCTGGAGGTGCATACTTTAACATTACGTTTAGAAGAACACAATCAAACATGAATGACATAAGCATTTTTTGGTCCGATAACGATCTAGTCAGCTTGCCATGTACCGTTTCAGTTGTTGTTAAAAGAGACTAAAGCTGACAGCTCATTCTTTCATATTTTTTTGTTCGCCATTTTTCTCAAGTGCACACATTTTCAAATTCAATCAATTTTATTTACGCTGGACAAGTATTACCAACCAGGTTTGTATGGGTGTTATTACGTTCTTTCATTTTAAATTAAAATAGACTCATTTTAAACACCAATCAATCATATCAACAATGCAATCAATTGACAAGGACGAATTTGAGGAGTTTTTTAGAGAAGAGGAGGAGGCGTTCCGCCGACATTTGGAGGAGGAGGGATTCATAGTTGTTGAGTCTCTACCCAACGCGTGAGTATCCCTATTAAAATTCTATCCGTTGCATATCAAATATACTTATGTACACTTTCCATTCAATGTCTTTTTTGTGTATCTAGATGCTCCATATATGACCTCTTAGCAGACTTGCATGGGTTCCTTAACAAAATGGCAATACTGAAGGATATCGTAGCGTATCTCAAAGACAACATTAGTGACGCGGACGTGATTAAAAATTCGTTCAACCCCCACGAACAAAGTCAGTGTTTAACCAATAACCATTATTTTTATTCGCAAGTAAACACAGACAAAGCTTTTTGAAAAATTATCCTTTCTGACCTTTTTTTATTTCTAGTCGCTGACATTGAAAATGGAAGGGAACTGGATGACCGTCTGACATTACTTGCAGCGAGTAGGCTCTACAATTTTAATATCCACATCTACGAGCCAAACTGTCCACTTAGGGTCTATCAAGGACGAAATGATGACACACAAGTAATCTACATTTCCGTTCACCACGGACACATTTACAACTTGCTGGTCAAAAGTGAGGATAATAATGGCTCTGATGACGAAAGTCAGGATCCCAAACCAGACCTGATGCAGATTATAGATTTTGAAAACAATGTACAATTCCGCCGTGACCTAACCAAACTAGGATTTCACATTGTTAATCTTCCTGGAGGGTTAGGTGCTTTTATAAGTAATTCATTTTAAATCTTGTTCTTTTCAGTACCAATTTCCCCTTTTTATTTTCGTAGGGGCAGCATATATCGGCTCTTTGCCGATTATTTGGACTTTGCCAACGATTTTATTGTTCGAAATCGCATATACGAGTACACACAAGACCACGTGGGAGATCCTGAATTCATCAGACACCGAGAGGCAGTTGGAGAAGAGGCATTTCATTCAGAACGTGAGTAGCATTTTACAAGTCACAGTAGTTTTATTGATACGGACCCATTTTCAGTAGTAAAAAACAATTACCCTCCGTTTGTCGCAGTGCTTGCTATACGGAATGGAGAAGGGGTGGGCGGCGAAATCGCACTCTTAGCTGCCAACCGACTATACAACAGATCAATCTGTGTATATCAACACAACAAACCAGTTCGTCAATATCTAAACTGTGACAATTCAAAGCACGTCAGTGTCTCCCTTCACAATGATGATCATTACAATCTTCTTCTTCCCGTTATCACCGTCATTGATCCCCCGTCGGAAAAACCACAGTTGAGCCAAGTTGAAATGCAGTTCCATGCTGATCTAGCAGCAGAGGGATTCCAATTTATACACATGCCGCGAAATGGGTAAGAACTTATGTTCCTCCAGTCATGTAGTTAATTAGTATATATTTTAGTACACATTTTAAATTATCCAAATCTTTTGTCATGTTCTATCAAGTGACTGTTTGTACCATGCGCTTGGTGGCTACCTTAACCAGGCAAACGTTCACACTTTACGCGATCAAATAGCAGACTATATTGACAACAATATCGATACAGAGGAAATTAGACTTGTTGGTGCATATGACAACGACGATATTCGAGCCGAAGGTTATCATACTGCTTTGTTGTTTTAGTTCTGCGTTTTGATAAACATATTCGTATACACTTCAAAATGCATAAATCTGTTACAAATTGCAGCTGCAAGGATCCGAACACCAGGACAATGGGGCGGAACAATGACAATCACAGCAGCTAGCAGATTATTCAATGTCAATGTTGCAGTTCATGCCCCCACCTTTCAATCGACCATTGGAGATTTCACCGATAACACAAGACAAACAATACATCTGGCATACAATGGTCATCACTACGACTTGCTCGCACGTGCCGATGATCCCTTTCAGTCACGGTGGATGACAGACAGGATGAACGATCCAGAGAATAAGTAGAGTGTACATGAGGAAAGTGCGATCCTAATAATACGTGTTTATTATTTCACACCATTACAACCATTTTGACAATTGCTTAATAGTTTACATGAGCTTTAGATACTGTGACTATAAACTTAACACAGTAATAATATTAATAATAGTTCAATCATAGAAAGTAGTATTTTATATCAAAAAGTATAATTTTGTTAATCATGAATTTTTTATATAAACCGATCGTACTACCAAATAAAACATAGTAGAAATAATAGTAAGATATGTAAGATAACCCTTGTTTTGATCTATTCTACACTTTTGTATAATTTAACTTTTCCCATACATATAACAATGTTTGGCCATTTACCGAAAGAACATGGAATGTTATACAACACAACTAAGATATATTGACACTTGCATATTGTTTTACAGTCTAAAATCTCAAAACTATTGACCTATATCGAAATTTGAGGATCAACCCAACCATATCGGTCAATGCCATTGCAGGAATACTTTATACAAATGTTTATCTACAGTTTTGAGCTTATGCAAACGAATGGCGGAAAATGTAAATCTGTATTTGTCTTCTCCAACGTGGTGAGAAAAGCCCGTTTTGTTGTTGTGTTCTCTCTTTGGATGCTGACATTTACAGGCATTGACATCCCGCACATGGTGCTAGAAGCTGGCATGTATGTCTCCATGAATTTCAACGAGATGTTGTACATGATATTAACAGTGTTTATCATGACTGATCAGTGAGCAGTTATTTAAAAACAGAAAACACCCGAAACTAAAAATAAAATAGATCTTACACATGACAATCCTTATAACCACTCATTTACCATTGCATGCTTTTTCATAAACAAAAAACAATTATCGTGCGTGGTATTTTAATGGCATTATCGAATGCGTATGTACAGCTACTCGGGCGGCGATATTGGCTGTTCATCTTGTTTACAATGCTCCACATTCTACCCAATAGATATACCCAATAGATGGGCCCATTGTGTTCGGGACCCAATAGATCGGCCTTTGATGCACCAAATGTTAACTTTAATTACAATTTTGGACTCAATGTCCATGTTCCACACATTGTTGCATTACACTATATTTTTGTCCGTGCGTTAATCTATCTAATGCTAGGTCATAAATTTGGAGAACTGACCGGTTCGGATAAAAAATGGACAAAGTCACGTCATACAATTTTTGTGAATGAACACAAACCAAATATTATTGGAAATGCATTTTCAGACATACCTATGGTCTAACTTTGATCCAATTTTACCAGCTGTAGTGGTGAACAGACACGAACCTATGTATAACAGTACAAACAGTTGGACAAACTGGTATTAAAAGCATGAAAACATTTAAATGGAAAATCTTTGTCCTTTTATGTGTGCTAATCAAAAGATTGCAGGAAAACCTCCATTATTAGCAGCGGATGAACTTTTGATTTAATAATTGAATGATTATAATTTATTGTTGATGCACAGACTGTATTTATAAATGATATTGTTCTCCCTTACGCGCAGAGTCTTTTAAACGCTATCCTCAAATTTGTTGAAGATATTGATGATCAACTGCGAGCTGGTTATGTTCGTAACATCTTAAGACTCAAAAGTGAGATAGGGAAAATCCACGTATTTCATTTTCCATGAGAATGTATACCGTTCCATAACGACATAGAGTAAACAATTGATTCAAATCTCAAATCATTAAATCGGGCTAAAATCGTTGTGTAGAAGTTACCGACACTTTAGTATTTCGAACTTTGAATCGCCCGAACTAACTACTATGTTGCAGTAGCAACGACAAAAGGGGACTATGCATAACTTTAGTAATGCATCAGTAACATAATTTTTTATCATTATCTAGTGATTTACATCATAAAAACACTCAATTATACACCTTTGCGAATGAAATGTTAGTATGTAATATAGTCGGTATATTCTACACAATCATACAAATTGTTTGCTTGGTATGGGTGCATTTACTTTTCCTTGCTTACATGCTCCCTACAATTCAAGTGCTTTTTACACGCAAATGTGGATGTTTTCTTGAAAAATGAGTAACGAAAGTTGTTTATTGATTCGTTATTGTACTATTTAATATAGTTTTGAACAGTTGGTCTAAAAGGTGTTCCGCTAGACCGAGTTGTGCTGTGGAACGTCAAAGGTCATCTCCACCATTTAAAAAGCATGGAGACTATAGTTTTTTTCATGGCATTTTCACTTCCAATTCGATCTCTTCCTACAACAGCCAGACTATATAAATATTGTTCATGAATTCTGAGTCACTGATGCATTGGCTGTCAGATACGGAACTTGAGTTTTTTATGCTAGTGTTAAATATTTAAGAAATCATCAAAATTTTGGGTCAGGTGGGGTCACCGGAACTTTTAACGTTGACGATTTTGATATTCAAACGTGTGCGCCAGGGGAACGCTCTATGGTCATCGTAGTGCGTTAAATGGACGAGTTATGCAAAAAGTCTTTCGAGGATTACAACAACCAGAGAGAGAGGCACGCGAAAGTAAGTACACGCATGATTTGAGTACATTTATTGGACATTTTGATTATGTACTTCTTTTATTTACTCGTTTTCGATTCCATCATGACTATATTTTTACAGATGTTATAACGGGGAATAATAGATCATGGGGTGACTACGCCACCCTTGTTTTGGCATCTCAAATGTCTGATATCGACATGTATTTACACTGGTTTCGATCTCCTCGGGCTTTTCCAGCTCCAAGCGGATTGAATCAACCGTCACTTCACCTTCTATATACAGACACACACTATGGCCTTCTTGGACGAATTGATGATCCCTCTTAGCCACAGTGGATAACAAATAAAGCCGAGATGCAAAAGAAACAGATGAATAACATTAACAAAGCAATATCATTAATTGATGAAAACTTTATGTTTGAGCTTAGAAATATGCAATTGGCCAAGGAGGTTATAAGTTTAGATGGAGGGTGCAAAAAAGTACGTTAGTTTACGTAAATTCTGTGATTGATTTTTCAACAAAAGTTTGTTATGCGGTCGCTCTTATCTCCCTCAACTACTGTCTTGCATCCCCTTCTGCAGACAATGAGCATTAAAAAATGGAGAGCGTCACATGAAATATTTTAAGGAACGAATCCAAGCAACAAGAGCGACCGATAAACAAACTTTTTTTATAAAAATAAATAACTTTTTCTCACAGTAGGCTAACGCTCAGTGCATTATCCTTTAGTTTTTTAATATCCTTGCAATTGGCAATTATGTGAAAAAGGAAGTGTTTGACTGATGAAATGAAATGTAATTGTAAAAAATCCAATTGACAAAGTTTTGCTTTATACTAACATTTAAAAGTTGTTATGGTTATTAATTTCCTTTTGACGCTAATAAAAAAATTGTAACGTTTCTTCTTCTGTGAACATTTAAAAATACGATAAACAATTAAAATGAATTGATCAAAACCGAAATCTTATGGTCTTGTCATTCTGCATCTTTTAGAAACCATGGTCAGTGTACCGACAGGCAGCAACAGCAGTTAAAGAAGAACATCAAACTGTCTGAAATTACAAACGTTGAACCCAACATTCACAATCCGGCTTAAAAGTGCATTTATTTGCAATATGAAACTTTTGCAAATCAAAATTAATATAAAGTGCATTCCTATACCTTCAAATATATTGTACCGTTTAACTTCCTTTCATAGAGACATCTTCCAGTACATATGATTAGCATTGAACAATTCATTTAATAAAATAACATTTGCTACTACTAATAGAGCTACAACTATATCTACATTTTTATTAATATTACTTCTACATGTGCAACTAAAGCACTAAACTTATTACTTTTAGTAGTACACATAAAAGTAAATGCTACCTATGTTGCGGGTGTCCAAGGAGCTTTTTTTCTCCAAGGGTGAAGACTTCACCCTTGGAGGCAACATAGGTAGCATTTACTTTTATGTGTACTACTAAAAGTAATAAGTTTAGTGCTTTATGTGCAACAACATGAGTAGTAACTTTGCAGTCATTACTATTAACACATTACTGTCTTTACGTCATTTCTACTATTACTATTACGTGTACAAATTCATTACTGACTTAATTGCCGCAATTGAGAAGAAAACTGTTCAATTAACAACTTCAATGCACACTCCAACCATCTAGTTGATTGTCAATTTAATAACTCTTACGTCTCTGACCTGGTTTGATATAATTCAATCGCAGATTATCAAGGTCAGCGAACTATCGTTCCATATGTATTCTGTTTTTGTTTAAAATGTACCGTAGCAAATGCCAGAAACATCAATGTTTTCAGGATAATTCTTTTTGGGAATAACCAACCAACTTCAACTTGTCGCCTCACTATTTTGTACAAACAACATATCAGTTTCATAAAAATTTGTTTTAAATTAACTATAAAAAACACGACAAAAGGAGTTCAACATTCACAATATATTACAAACAAAAAACTTTATTATGTATTTCAAGGGGCATTTTGTCTTCACTTAACAAGGTAGCAGTTGTATAAACAAAGGTGTTACTAACAAAGTAAAAATCAACCAACTTGTTTATAATTTGGCGTAATTTTTTGTAATGTTCATATATATACGTAACCTAACCTAATGTATTACTGATTTTGGTTGGATAGAACTGATGGTCCTTATTAATCGATTAAATTTCACTATTCAAAAGTTATGGCCGCTCAAATTTCGAAAAAAAATGGTGAATTTTTTGACAGTTGACACCTGGTTTTAGTTTACCAATTGACTCGCCTGAGGATTCTAAGCAACTTTGACTAATATCACTTTGCTTCTAAAACGCCTAATTTGTGAGATTTCGCCATTTTCCCATACTTTATCAGATTTGATCATTCGCAGGATTTCGTAAAATTTTGCAGAATTAGGAAGGTATATGAGAATCGGCAGGATTGACAGGACCCTTCCTTTACCACATTTGATTATTCAAGGCTTGGTTAGGTTATTTTAGGTTAGAAAAGTCTTCGTTGATCGGGCTTCACCTAGCCTAACCTAACCTGAAAGAATCAAATCTGATAAAATATGGGGAAAACTGCAACATCTAGAAAAGTATAAGTATTTTGAAGAGCATGATCAGGGTTGTTATGGAGTATAATTGTCAGGACTCGGGCTTGAGAAGACGATTAGTATAGTTCGTAACAAGTACAATGCAGTTTAAATTGCCGATTTTGTTTGAACATTGTTTGGCCAGTTCAAGGCTAGTTCTCTGTAATGCAGATACTGTTTATGATAGTTAATTGCACGAACTATATCTAAGAATTAGTTAAAAATTATTTAAACATAGACATTATATAGAAAATTACATTTCAAATTGGCACTTCTTCAAACCTCCGTCCATGTACGGTCGGAACGTAACAGTAAAACGTGTACAAGGAGCAGCAGACGAAATGTACGTGGAGTCGTAAACATGAACTTGTAGGTTGTAAACAAAGCGTGTGAAGTTGGTAGTTACCATTGTTATTAGTTGTTTATACCAACCACGCTTTGCAGCAAATAAATACGTCCACACTTGTAGTAAATTATTGTAAGTCCGTATCGTGAGTGTGCGTTTGGTCCGTTAGTTGTAGTTTAGTCGTCGTCAGTTAGTCCTAAGTTTCTGTCTTGAAAATACGTCTTGCCGTCATATTGGTTGTAAGTTTAACCCTTTAACTGTTATTCAATTTAATGATAATATCCTCGCATCCTGACATCAACTGAGCTTCGCTAAAAGTGGTCCTTCGAGCTAAAGTGAATTAGTGCTGTGGAATATCAAAAGCATTTGACCAATTACATCTAAAATGTTGCATATTTATTCACACCACATTTTCTTTGTACTATGGATGTATAATAGCATAATAGACAATAATATGTATACTGGCTGAGCGCATTGCGTTGTTTGTATTGGACTGCGACAGAGACAGAGGGCTACATCTTTGTAATTAATAGGTCAACTGTTTATTTCGGTTTATTGGTGCAGAATGCAGACAAGATTTTTGTACTTTAAACATTTGCCAAAAATCTGTTAACAAAAGTAGATATGTAGCAACCCTCTAAGGTTGGACACAAAATTCTATTACAACTATTTTGCTTGAACATGACAATGCAATTAAAGGTTACGCAATATTCAGTATCACGTAGCGAAACTTTATCTCAATATAAAATTGGTTATTCGCTTATCGCATCACATTTACCAATACAAAGGGTTTATTCGGGAATTATGTTTCAAAGCGTCCAGCCGTCGATAACATAGAAAAAAATACGGTACTTTCTATATAGTAAGATAAGTAAGCATCTCTCATGATGCATGTTTTGTAACTAAACTATGAATCACAATTTTTGTCTGTTTTTATGTAGCAAATGAAGAACTGAGTTAACATGGAATGGGATTTCAAATATTTGAGATACCCTCATGATTCTCTATCTGTTATCTGCAGGTCACAGGCATCGTTTTACCATTATGTGAAAGTTGACATCGTTGTGCAACGCTCATATTTAACAAAAATACTCTGATTCGTATACTTGGTCCTGTAAAAATACATACAAACAGCATATGCAAAGTAAATGAACTATCGTATTCCGTACTAATGTTTTGTTTATAATAAGACTTTGGGCTCCAACGGGACACTTGCGAATTTTTTTAAACACCAATTTTTTTTTGCAAACACGATTTTTTAAAGGAAGCGTATGCTAGCGATGAGACCATGGACTGATTTGCAGCATCGGTTCATTGAAAAAATATGGGATTACGACATTGGGGTCATATTGTTGTATTCTGGAACTTGGTAATTAGGATTTGTATATGACGATGGACAACATTTTAAATATTTCATTTTCAACATATTATTAATTTATTTACACCCTTAAAGTTGGTGGACGAATGAACCCCTTACACCCGTTGAAGGACGAATTAAGTCAGGAAATTTGAGACAGCTAGGAAAGTTGATTTGTTTGACAAACGATGCATATTATACAGGTATGATAGCAAAAAAAAAAAATGCAAAACTGGAGATTGATTGCTATGCCATAGATTACAAGTACAGAATTGAAAGCGATCAGTTTGTATGTAAGGGGAAAGAAATAGGCATTTTGAGTTGATAAATATGAGTAATATATACTAATGATGAGTTTACTGCGTTAGGCTACCATGATAATGGCAGGTTTTTGCACTGTGTGGGGAAACGTATCAGATTCCTTACAAGGTCTGCTGAGACTCGTATGACGGATATTGGTACCAAATTGAGTATTATTATCATCCCAAATACATTATTGACTGGGACAAGATTCGACAAATGACATGCACTTGTACCCATAGTGTTGAAAAAAATTAAGATTCCTGGGGATTGACACTGACGTTGCATGGCTGACCGGAAAATGCGCATGTAACATTTCCCGGTAAGTTTATTAGTTTCATAAATAGTTATAAATAAGTTGAATTAAAAATGTGTTCATTCATATTGCAATTCTTAGTCTTCAAATTACATGTTGGGAATACATGACACATGGGTGAGAATATTTTGTGTGGTAGTACATACCATATGAAAAGAGGCCGTTCTACTGTCGATATTTGCAGCACCACATTCTTCTGAGAAAGCCAGCAGCCTTTGTTCTACCGTCGATGCTATCCCCTTACGTTCCAAGTGTCCCGTCGACATCAGCGGTATACGCTGTCAGTACTAACGCCGAGCCAAAAGCGATTATAGAGGAACAGATCTGCTGCAAACACCCAGATGGACAAACCTAGTTTCGAGTAATGACGTGCCCTAGCTTCTAACATTATCATTCAACAAAGTCGCCACATCATGTCAAGTGTAAAAAGTTTCTTCGCCACTCATTCAACCAACATGGTCTACATCCGAAAATTTATAGACTGCCTCACATTTTACAGACCAATCATGTTGTAAGCTTGAGTTTTCACCTCTAGTCATTGTATATGAAATCATTACGTTTCAAAGGACAAGCACAGGCTCAAGCAAAAATGACAATGCCCGGTTTCACCGATGATGACAAAGAGACGACTCTACTGGAGAAATATAATGAAATGGTAGATATATAAAGGTGTTTTTCAGAATACGCTTACTAAAGATAAATTGTATTCTCTACAATTTTCTTGAGCAAAAAAGGTTAAGTCCCAACTTTGAGGAAATCAGAAATAAATTCTTTAACAAAAGTTGGCACGGCAACGCTCATTCAGAGGCTATATAACGAGTGCCTGGAATCTGGGCAGATCAGTACATAAAAAGAACAGAATAGCCAAGCCTAATCCCCAAAATAACGCCATAAATGAGGGGGGAAAATACCAATTTACTCATTAATATACTTCTAAAAGAGACAATTAAAAAAGTAACGGTTCAATGGTGCCAGCTGTCTGGCTAATACTTTTAACACATTTTTTCCCATTTGCCAGTTAATTTACACCAATTACAAATGGCCTTGAAAAGGTGAAATTCAGACCATCTGAAAGAAAATGATCATATTTTACAGGCGAGTGCTCAGGCATATCCCTTTACACAAAGTCAAAATAAACAAATTGACAGGAAAACTTATTTCTAAAACGTGTCGGGAGAGGCACCAGCAACATACGATATAGCAACCACTACTCGGTACAGAGTAAGACATATAGCGACGCTCTACAAACACATCGAGAAAAAGCATTAACCAAATTTTATCTGCTTACACAAACCCACACAAACACTCTACTCCTCTGCTCCTGATGCCTGCTACGATGCTATTTAAGTTTAGAATGCCAGCTACGGCTTCATAATATCCAAAAAACATAGCTGTAGCTGCTTAACGCCAAATGCATGCATTGTCGGTTTTCAGCCGAATTGAACAAAAAATGTAAATATAACAGTTTGGAGAACAGTAAAAACATTTTCTTAAAAAATGATAACTATTTCAGGAGCTTACCTATCAAATTGCATAACTTTCAGCTATAGGGCAGTTGCCGTTTAGTCAAAATTAACGTTACAATATAGGACGTTAGATAAGTATTTTAACAAATAAAATCTACTCATACTAATCAGCAAACCGACCCGAATCCCGATACCCAGTTTCCCAAAATCGACAAGGAATATTTTCACCAAAGCAGGGGCTAAGCCTATTCTGGGGCTTTGGGAAGCTGAAACGGTCTCTACAAAAGCACCATGTATAGGGTTTCAGCATCCACTTTTCCAATTTACCAGCAGACTATTCCAGCGCAAAATTTTGTTCAGCTTTTTCAAAAAAGGTTGAATAATTTTAATATTTTGATACATAATCTTCTGTGGTGTATTATAAGATAGCATCTATTTGCAGTTAAAATATAGCACTCAATGAACATTCCGACTTTACATGTATTGACAGAAAAATCTAATTGATTGAGAACTTGACATAGAAAACACGTTTATTGGTCATTTATTTTTCAGTGCAAACATATATAAATGATTCTGATGGGGCTGGAGGTATTCTGAGATTGTGATGATGGTAAAATTAGGCTCTGTGTAATGTGATGGTAAATGAAGATGAGACCGGATGTAGAAGCAATCGTAGATGGACTTGGTATGTATTAAAATCAACTGACTAATGCACTGATTCAGGATAAGAAATGACTATGACACTTCAGTGGAAATGCACAGCAAGCAAATGACGACTAAATGCTTAAAAATGGTTAACTTGCTAGAAATAATCCCAAGTCAACATTTATTTAAACAAAGAATATAGAAAGGGACAAATGCCTACTTTAAACCTGGCATAGTCCCCGCCTGACTCTAGCTCTCAAGACCAAGTGCAAAAACTCTTATCGAAATCTTAAACCTTAAACTTTCTTAATTTCTTTGTCTTCGAATTATTGAGGTCACACGTGTAGACATACCACAA